>CAAKHD010009154.1:4299-22893 GCA_901007705.1 Fistularia tabacaria | reverse complement strand
GAGTAGGGTTTCAAGGTGTTTTTGTATAAATAAATAAAAGTGTATTAACTTTTATATATTTTTATTTATATTGTGTATATATATATATATATGTGTGTGTGTGTGTGTGTGTGTGTGTGTGTGTGTGTGTGTGTGTGTGTGTGTGTGTGTGTGTATATATATATATATATATATATATATAGACATATAATAAACAGATGTTAGTGCAGACTATAACATTTCGGAGGTTCACAGATAATAAGCAAGCAGGGTTTTCCCATCTTACTCAAGGGCAAATCACCTTTGTGTGATAATAATGTACTGTATATATTAGTTTACGTAAAAAACAGTATGCACTGGAAGACTGCAGCTCAGTTTGTGGAAGCATCATCATCTCCAGCCTCCACCACCTTCGTCCCAAAATCCCCAGGAAAACACTGTGGAGACAAGACGGCAACTCACAGGGCACGTTTGATGGGCACCTCCGACTCAAGAGGAACTGACCGGGGGTTACAGAGGCAGAAATTTAGGTCATATTTCACACTTTATACAAAATCTTGAAATGTATTCCCGTCGCTATAATGCTCTATCATAGAGGGATATAAAATAGCATATTTTGTTGTGTCCCATGTCAACTCCATAAACATCAGAATATGACCAAAAGTGGGACGTGTCTCTCAACAGAGAAACTCCAAGTCCATGTTATGGCAGCCGTCAGAAGGTTTATGGATGTACTTCATTTGGTGTGTGATGCTCTTTGAGTAAAATATATTAGTGAAGTGCAAATAATAAATGTGATCTCCCGTCACAGACACAGAGGCGCTGGAGATCTCAAATAGATATGCTCGGAGCTCATATTAGTCAAGTAAATATAAACTTTCACAACCTGTGGAAAAATAATATTCTCATATTAACAATACTTTTAATGGAAGACATATAGCAATACATAAATACATATATATTTAGGTTAATTCCAGTGGAGCTTTTCACAGCTCAGATCCAGTTGTGTTTGCTGGTCTGATTGGATCGACATCACTCTTCAGGCCAAGGCTTGTGGGGGCTGGATGGGCTCCTGGGGGTCTTTGGGCTTCCCTGTAACAGGCAGAGTGGGAGAGCGACGGTGATGTAAAGGAGGCGGCTAATTGCAGTAGAAAGGGGGATTATACGGCCATTTCACCCAGACAGGATGGTAGCGGGAAGTCTTTACGCTGATAGACATCAAAAACCGGTTGAACCCCCATAACACTATGCAAATGTGCATTTTACATGGATTTACATGCATTTAGATTCTGTTGTCATGTTTTATGGTGATTATTGAAAGAAGTTGAATTTCACTATCAGGTCAAAAAATATACAAATATTCCACTGTTAGATGCTTTGAAGACGAAGACCCTCGGGAGCATGTCGGGACCTGAGGGGGGCAGCAGAGCACCTCCAGTCAGAGTTGCCCACACCCCAAACTGCTGCTTGAGTTACTGATCCTTCCCCCCTCTGGATAAAACAGTTTTCTCACCATACAGATATTTTGTGTTTGACCTCCAACAACTTCCACCGGTTTGTGTTCCTCCTGCAGATTTACAGTCGGTTTTGGAACTGCTGATAATCTCAAATGAAATCGACCGATAAGCTACTAACGCTTAACTCCCAAACTGACATATCCATACATATGTATAGATAATATCCCATCCTGGATGTAAAATCTACAACAGCTGCACCAGGCAGATTTGCAGCAACGTCAGATCGACCACCGATTTAGTGAAACATTCCCCGAGCGAGACGTTGTGCTGTTATTTGCCCTGAGATAACATCGGTTTCTGTGTGGGCTCAGAGGAGGAGGACTCACCACTGCAGGCTGAGATTTTGCGTAGTTCATGTGAGCATAGAGCAGCACAGCTGTGTCGTTGTGTGACGCCTCCAGCGCGATGGATAGAGCGTTGCTGCCGTCCTGCAAACAGAGAGGAGGAGGAAAAACACATTCAGAAGGAAACGGAGGACTGAAATGGTCTGGGGATGAAAACAGAGATGTTTACAGTTTTTGCATTTAGCAAATTTAGCACTTAGTACAGCGCAAAAAAAAAGGACATTCAGATTTTACACACGAGCAGAATATTGTCAAGGACACAACAGCTCTCTAAGAGCGTTTGGAATTGTTCTGCACAAATTCCATCTTGAAATCATCCCCTCCTCCGGCTGCATAACAGAAGGTACTGGGCCAGATTTGACCCTGAGGCCTCCAGTTTGACTCATGGTCTAAATGTTCAGTGCATCAATGAGCTCGTTCACATTGGTAAAATCAATTCATCCATGCTAAGAAAGTAAGCCTTTGTTTTTTGTCTGTATTTGCAAGATTATATTAGATAGAAATGATAGTAAAAAAAAAAAAAGTCAATATGGACAAAAAAGGGCTTTATTTTTTTTTTTACTCTATAGATTTTCTTTAATTTCAAGTGACAAAAATATTAGAATTTATTCCTTTTAAACAACAATCAACTATTAAAAATACCAATCTAAGAATTTGGTTTGACTACCAATAGCAGTTAAACCAACAGGGACATTTAGGGTATTTATATTGGATCCACAACAAACCAAAATTAGGATCCAAACCAATCAATTACTCTTGATCAGACCTTTCAATGATCAATGAATATTCTGACCAAAGAAAGAAACCACAGCTTTTCCAGACTGGAGAAATTAATTAAATCTGAGCAGAGCGCCCAGAGGCGGTCCAGTCCAGTCCAGTCTGACATGGTCTAAACAACAGAGTGACTGTTTCCCTGTCAAAGGCGGCACGCTGACACTCAGCACTCACCGAAGAAACCCAATAAACTCCGTTCAGCTAATTTCATTTCATTCATAAGACATACTGAACCAGAGACGGTCACGTGCCAAACAATCCCAGCTTGATAAAATGCGACACGACGACCAGACTCGAGAAAAAAAAAAAAAACCCACACAAAATGTGTAACAACTTTGTCCTTTGTTTTGGAAGAGGGGAGTAGGGAGGGTAGGACTGAGGGGGTCCCCATTACCCCCTAAGTCCACGTCACAGCCCAGCTGTGCTGGGGTGAAACACAATCCAGAGCGCAACTCATTCTCAGCACAGATGTGAAAAAAGGAAATGTCTGGCCTCGACAACCGTCAGGACAAAACTGCTGTAAAAAAAAAAAAAAAAAAAAAACATTTTAAAACATGAGGTGAATGAAGATGAGTGGGAAAGACAAGTCTCTTTGCAGGCCAGGATCTCGGCAGTTTTACGAAAAAATGTCCCGATGACACGTGCTAACATACATTAAGTGATGCAAATCATGAGGCAAAGGAAGGACGTCAACAAGGAATTCCAGGTAGGCTTAAACTGAAAAATTGCCTGCCTGCTTGCGTGCAGCTCATGGTGGAACACAGAGAGGATGTGTTCAAGTGTCTGAGGGGCTATTGTGTCTGAAATCTGCTAGTCTGCAGCTGAGAGAGCCAAAAGGTTGTGTTTCCCTGTAAACAGCCGTGATTTGAGAAGACGGCGGACCGAACTACCGTCGTCGTCGTCGTTCTTAAAAACCTTCAGCCTGTGTCTTTAACGGACAAAATCGCAAAGAAAAACACGAGGGAAGTGCACAGACCGGCGTCCCGTGAGGAGTTGTTTCCTGAGCACGGATTAAGTGGAAGTGCAGATGTGAGCACGCTGAAACGTTTTCAGCAGTCGAACGTCGAGTTGTTGGTTGGATCCTCAGGCGCCACAGCAAGCAGGCATTCGGGGAGAAAAAAAAAAAAAGTCCTTATGCAAGGGTATAGGGGCCGGCCGTACATGAGAACACTGTCATCTCACACCAGCTCACATCGAAACACTACTTTTTACAGTTTTAAATCTGACACTATGATTTTACAAACACTGTGGATCGAACATCTAAAGACATTGAAAGGATTTGGAAAAGACTCGTGGAAAAACTACAACTAGATTCTTTCAGCGTTTTGTTTTTTTTTCCACCGTGCAATGTTTTCAGTGGGTATTTGCAGAGCCTCTGCTATTTCACTCCATCGCTTTTCCTCCTCCACTCGGTGGGGATACGTCAGAGAGTCGACGTGGTCCGAGCCGGCAGCTCCACCATCCGCTCCTCTTTCTGGACGCTCCGTACTGATCGGGACGTCCTTCGCCGTTCCCGTTCATCCGCAACGCCAACAAACACCATCTCTGCCGCCAACACCACTCCAGTGATTGATTTCCTACCAGGTTTCCTGTCTCAAAAACTTGCGATAATAACAAATAACTTTGGTATTATCGTAAGCCCAAGACGAGGAAAAGACTGATCTGACCTTGCGACTACACAATACCACACGAGTTGGTTACTCTAGGTAGCTGCTGTTTCTATTTATTCAATTCTGCACTATTTGATTTCCATTTCGACTGTATATTTTGTTGATCATAATTCATCATAATTTCCGCCAATAGTTTTTAACCACATTTAATGCATCTATCCATCTGTATAATATGTACATACTAATAAATCTGTAAATCAGCGGTTTATCACTGACATAACACACCATGTCAGAATGTTAATTTGTTTAATTTATTCATTCTATCTGCAACTGCTGCTGTTTTTGCACTTCTGGTTTGATGCTAAACTGCATTCCGTCACTCGTGCATTGTAATGACAATGAAGTCGAATCTGATCGGATCTACGACGGTAAGATTATCACCTCACGCTTAACGGCCGAGATGACGGTTGCGACCCCGGTGAGACTCTTAAGATTTCCTTCCGACTTTCAGTTTTAAGTCTGCGACCGTGAATCCCGTAAGGTGAAAGCCCAGCATTAGACATCAGAAAGCAAATCTCATATTCAATGCTAAAAACTGCAAAAAAAAAATAAAAATAAAATAAATAAATCAAATTTCAAGAACTTCAGACATGTCTTACGTTGTCGACGATGGAGATATCGCAGCCCGGCTGTTCCAGGAGGAGTTTAACGATTTCGGCTCGGCCGTGTTCGCTGGCGCACATCAGCGCCGTAGATCCCTCGTCGTCCTGCACGTTGACGTCGGCGCCACACTCCAGGAGGGCTTGCACCATCTCCTGCCGACCGTGACTGACCGCCAGCATCAGCGCCGTCTGGCCAGCCTGCGACAAAAATGTAAAGTTAGTCAATAAACTGATGAGAAATCGGGACTTACGGATCATATCATTTATTTTTGGGGTAGTGAAATTTGCTCAAAAAGCATAGCATAATTTACAGATAGAAAATTGGCAAAATATTAAGAAATTCTAAGAATTTTTTGGGTGAAATAATTGTGGTCGTAATAATTTTTTCAGTTAAACATTCAAATATATTTCACGGGCATCATCTGCTTTGATAAAAAAATTCGAGAAAAAAAAAAAAACCAAAGCTCAGCGTAAAAAGATGAATTCTTGCTGACAGACGTGTCCTTCCAGACTGCCGCTTCATGCGGTCGGACTCAGACTCGAGTCAGACATGAAAGAGAAAAGCACCTTTTTCTAATTTACTTTGCGGAGTTAACTGTACAGGAAATATTGCAAGAATTCCTGACGCCAAATTTGACTGCGCGCCTCATGTTTTGTTCCTCACAGCATCAACAGGCAGCGGTAATTCGTTTTATCGCCTGTGATGCTATAAAGTCAGGAGTCCTGTGACTTGGCAGCGTCAGAGCCTGTCAGGCGCTCTCTGCTAACAGATACAGTAGACAACCCCAGATGATAGATAACCCCGGACAGGCCGATTCTCCTGTATGACTCATGGATGTCCCGCTACAAACTTCCCCGATCGCATGAGTCCACCGGTCTCAGGGTCGGAAACAGCTGAGGAAATACGGAAAATATCCATCCACGCTCTCACGCTCACACTGCTGCTCGTCAATTCTTGAGGTTTTTTAGTAGACGGACAAGGAGACGCTGGAACAAAAAGAGTCTGTTAACCTTGTACGGTTAACAGGGACTCTCAAGTTTATCGGACCTTGGACGAAGGGAGGGTACAGTTAAGTCCCTAATTTTGATTCCAAATGCATCGGCTAAACTACAAGATGTGCAAGAGTGTGGATGTAAAGCATCCCGATAAAGGTTGATTGAAAAAAATTAACACTCAGCAGCATGTTAGTGAGAAATAAAACATGAGAATTATAGTTTCTGGCTGCCATGTTTTTTTTTTTTGCCATTTCTATTTATTCATTTCTTTGTTTCCCTGAGTTGAACTAAGAGATTTACACAGCATGAACGAGTCAATCGCTGCATCTCTAATACCGTGCCAACACCAGCACTGAAACGTATAACAGTGGACGGAACAATACAAATCCCAGTGAAGTTCGGCCCAATGCATCGTGGTCGTTGTGAAAGCGAATACGACAAGCCATTATTATGAAAAGACCGACCTTTCCAGCGCAAGAATTACTTCTACTAACAGTTTAATGCGGCTAAATCAGACTTGACTCATTTGCCATAACAACTGAGTGGAATGCTGGTTGTGCAGACTCCGGAATCACGAGCTCTCGTTTAAAACACATTCTGGTTACCCGCCGTTTATTGATCCTGTTTTTGAATGGAGAGCTGGATCTTTTTTTTTTTTTTAATCACGCCAAGTCTTGTGACGAATATTTTCCCATTTCACTGCATGGGTTTGTGTGGTTGAAATTTGTCATCAAAAATGATCAAATTTCTTTTTTCTGTAAGACTGTCAGGTGATTGCATGAACCCATGCCGACAACGAAAGGCCAACAAACATAATAAACTGACATGGCCGTGAGACTTTAAATGAAAAAAAAATGGCAGATACAATAAACGAAAGAGAGGTCGTCCAATGTGGGAGCAATTGGAGGTGTAACGTCACAAAAAACCTTGAAAAGTGATCTCAGTGAACAGGCTGTGGTTGTGTTTCTCGAACTCCTGCAGCGTCTGTTCGGAGGAGCTAACATTTTAGCATAACCCCCCCCCAAAAAGTTTGTGTTGTTAGGATTTTCTTTTGCATCACGAGGCTTAATTCTCACACTCCGAAGAACAACGTGACCTGGGGGGCTCAGACGGAGACTTGCCTGGCTGGCCTTGGCGTTGACGTTGCCCAGACCGAAGAGCTTCCGGACCACAGCCATGTCTTCCTCCTCCTTCACAGTGGAGAGAGCAGCCAGCATGATGGCGGTGTAGCCTGCCTTGTTCTGTTTATCCACACTGCACACACCTGCAACGACAGAAATCTCAGTGTTTCAGCACGTGTCCGTGAGAATAAGCTAAACCCGCTGTCTCACCGGCAACAGGTCTAATCTAAAGTTTTTTTCTTAATCGTCGAGTTTTGCATTTTTTTCCCCATTCTTTATTTACATGATGACGTTGATGATCGCAACCATTCGGTTTCATTATTATGTGCCAATTTGTCATATTTTTTCTTTTAAATCTGTGTTACAAAAAGCATATTGTATCCATACAGGCTTTAATGGTCGTGCCGAAGTGGAACACAATCCACCGACAAACAAGCAGATACCTTCAGAATGAGTGGTCTCCAAAATGACTATATTTCATCGTGAACACAGTTAAGAGGGATCATCAGCGGAGCCGCCGGACCCGCTACCTCCACCACAACAACAGCTTCACACACCAGGCTGTCAGGATACTGAACTCTCCTCCCACATTCCAGCCCACCCCAAGATGCCGAACTCTCTCTTCCAACCCCCCACGAACTCTCCCCCACTCTCTACTGGACTCTGATAATCTATTGAAACATGACCACTTTTTTTTTCTCCACTACTACTGATAGTGAAACCATCATGCTGCTATTGCACCATACACCATTTACTACCTACTGACCTTTGCACTTAACTGTAGAGAAAAGAACAGAAAAAAACCCACTGCTGCTACACTCTCATGCCGTCAAGGGTGTTGCTCAGGGGGTGAGAGCGGTCGTCCCTGGAACCGAACATTCCTGGTTCGATTCCCGCGCTCCTCCTCGCCAGTCGAAGCGTTGTCGAGCGAGACACTGAACCCCCTCGCTGCTCCTTAGCCGCCTTCTGCTCATGATTCTTCCATGACGGGTTTAATGCAGTGGTCAAAATTCGTCGATGTCGTGCTCTATGCAAAACTGAATGTGACAATAAAGGTCTTTCTTCTAAAAACGTCATAGTTCAATGTTTGCTGTTTAGTGAAACAGTGAACTTTACTGCTAATTTGCACTCTGAAGTTTTATTTTGTTAATTTTACGTCACGTGGGATTGGGAGAAACGTCTTCTCGATTCCTAAACTATTGTTTTATCCTGTATGACAACACCCTGGTGGCATCTTTGAGGTACTTGTGTCCGCTGACCTGTGTCCAGCAGCAGGCCCACCACGCCAAAGTTGGAGTGCGAGACGCTGTAGTGGAGGGCGGTGTTGCCGTTGCCGTCGGTCATGTTGACGACATGCTCCAGCAGCATTGCAGACACCTCCGAGAAGGCCATCAGGTAGTCCGAGACCCGCGAGGGCTGAGCCATCTTAGCGCTGGAGATACGGAACCACTCAAGCTGGACGGTGTGAGTGCTGGAGAGCTATGAGAAAGGTATCATCGGTTATTTTCATTTCAGAATACGTGATTAAGGCATACATCCCTTTAACACTTGGAACTTCTATTTACTACATTAACAGAATGTGTTGGTTGGTAAACCGACATTCTAGTGGCTGAAAAAGGAAGTCCTCTCAGGTAACATTTTCTGCTTCTCCCAACAAAGACCAATTCGCAGAAATGCTTCCGTATCTAGAAACTGTCCCATTTGATGGGGCCGGGGATATCCGTTACAAATTACAGTTCAGTCCCTGAAGTGTCAGCTGGAAGCAACTCCAATGCACCGTATGGTTTTAAATTTGCATGATTCTCTTGGTAAAATGGTTTGAAGAAGCATGCAGGGACGCACCACTTCCTTACTCTTCAGTGTTTTGCTGTCATCATTCAGATGGTTCTTCAGAATGAGGCAGGCTTCGCGCATTTTGGAGCTGAGCTCAAACCTGTGACGGAGAAGTTTATACAACATTGGTCATTACGACAGCTCGCTTGGTAGTTCGGAGTTGGAAGAAAAATCCCTGTGTTGAATCTTCAAACATTAGAACCTAAACGTTTCTTGAACGTTGCTTGTTTTGTCATATAGACTTAATCTTATTTAAGCTTCTTTCTGATCGAGAAAATTCGTTGAGAATTCCACCGCTGTTCAGAGTCATATGACAAATAAATAGGTCATCTAAACAAGAAGAGGCTTGTTGATAGGTACATGCTTTTACCTTGGGGTGGAAACCAACCGCAGCAAGACACAGACCACGTTCATAAAGATAGCCTCGCCGGTTAATGTGCTAAGACATACAACTAAAAAAGTCAGTATACCGTAAAAACGGTTAAAATGTCTTATAAGAGTAGTCGACCACACGGCGCAAGTACTTCCAACAGAGCCTCGCGGCTTGAGTCAGAAGCTCCGACCAATGACTCAATCCTTGAAAAAAAAAACATTTTAATCGCACGCGGCTTTTACAAATTCACCAAAGGGAATCTACATTTACGGCTGTACGGATGCACACCTGCACTATCTAGATATTCATGGAACTGAATATACTTTGAAAGTATAAGAATTATTCAGAAAGCTTTTGGGCAGAATAGATCATTACAGAAAAGATAAATAAATACAACATACTTCTCTTTGACGCCATCAGATGAATAACTTCTGGATCTGAGGGTTTCCTCGTCCGTGTCGGTCTCATCCAGGTCGACATTTCTTTCCTCCTCAGAGGTTTCTTCCTCCAGCGCTGCTTCGTCCTCCTCTGTGCTGTCGCAGCACTCTCCTTCTCCACTTTCTCCGGAGGAAGTTCCGTCTTCCTCCTCCTCCTCCTCTTCTTCTTCCTCCTCTTCGTCCTCCTCCTCACTGGATGTGGATTCATACCTGACGGATGTACGCGTCCGTTTTAACTCATGAGTGAAGTTGAGACTTGTATGTATTCGTCTCGCTGGGATTTAGCGAGGAAAAAATTTACGTCCTCGTCAAATTAGTGACCTTGTGGTCGAGACCATCTGCTGCCCTACATCTTATTTTTACTGCGGTAGAAAATAAAATAGGGTTTAATATTACCCACCCTCCATTTAGAATGCCCACAAACTGCAGGCTCTTCTTGCCAGTGGTACGATTCTCGCCTGAATTGCTTCCATCCTTTCTCTTCATGATTGATTTTAGCGAGCCTGGTTTCAAGGGAGAAGCCGGAACAGAGACTTTACATATCACATGATATATTCCGACTCTGACGCAACTCGTTGTTTTCCCATATTCAGATTTAGCAAGTTTACCTTTCAAATCCCCCAGTATACACATGTTAAAAAAACACATATTATCAACGGGCAAAAGAGAAGCATTTGACCTTGTCGTAAAATAATCTCCGTAAATACCCGTCTGGATGTTGCAGGGTGCAGCCACATCGCCTTCGGCTCCCTCTGTGTTCTCGGCCGTGCTGACCACCTCTTCTGTGGAGACCTTGTATTCGGCGATGGTTAGCTGCCTCTTCTTCGGCAGCGGGACTTTCTGGCCGTCGCGGTTTTCGTCAGACAAATTCTCCCACTGGCAGCCAGTACTGACCAGCGAAACCGGTTCCTCTTGCGTCTTCGCGGTGTCAGTCTGGGTGCCCTGCTCCGTCTGATCGGCCGTGAAACCCTCGCCCACGCAAACGTCACTCACCTGTGGACGGCAAAGGACAGATGCATCCACCGAGGCAGGGGACGCTGTCTCCACTTGGGCGTTCTTTGTGTCCGGTTTGACAAGAACTCCAATCTCACAAGTGACTGTCGTCGTTTTTTCTTCCATCTGGGCTCTGAGCATCCGCAGGTCTTTGTCGGCCACGCTAAGTTGGTCCTCCAGAGCCCCGATTGACTCCTGCTGGAATTTGATTGTGTCCTGTAAAGTGTCCATTTCAAGCTGCGACTCGGGCGTCAGCCCAAGTAGCGACTCCATAACCCAAACACCAGTATCCTCGGTCTCCACTCCAACCTGAATTCCTTCCTCACGAACCAGAGGTGCATCTGTTCCTATATTTTTCTCGCTGACATCCACCGCGGTTCCCTCAGAGGCATCTTTCACACCTTGGCTGTAGTAGAAAATAACAGAGTCCATTGGTATGTCGTTGCCGACGGCGACTGATATCTTCTTCACGGCCGGCCCTTTCTCTGAAACCTTTGACAGAGCTTTGGACGGAAGTTCCGCTGCTTTCTCCTCCTTCACCTCAAACTTCTCAGTCAGTCTTTTCAGCTCCCCGGCACCGAGGCCTTTGTGACAGGGCGATGTTGGCGACGGAAGCCGACTCGGGCTTTTGGAATTGCTTTGCAGGTTTTCTGTTGTTTGGGTGGCGGAGTCTACGGACTGTTTGGGCGTCTGGGACACGTCCACGGCTACTTTCTTATCCTGCAGTGCCAAAAGGAGCATCTCTTTCTCTGCGCGAAGCTTCGACACCTCTTTCTCGAGCGCAGGAACACCCTTGACTCGTTCCTCCATCTCCTTCAGCTGCTTCAAAGCTGTAGCCATCTGCTCTCTTACTGTCTGAAGCTGGCTGGGTGGAACCGGAGCTATGGCGGTGTTGGTAGCCGGGGTGCTGCGACCCGACGTCTGGGGACTGGGTTTGATCCAGCTACTCTGCAGAGGCTGAGGCGATGCCACTCTCAGCTGCTTCGGGGGATCCGCCAGCTGGAACCGCCCGCCATTCTGGTGCTGGTGGCCCTGCTCCTGCTGTAACCGGCGGCTGGTTTCGAGGAGAGTCCGCTCAACTCTGGGGTTACGCTGCGGAGGCGGGGGTGGCACTTTGGCCCCAGCCGACAATGGGGGAACGTTGTGGAGGGTTACAGGGGACAGCGAGAGCACCTCGCAGGGGGCTGACCCAAGGCGATTGCGCGGTGGCGGGGGAGGAGGAGCCCTGCCATCCTCACTCGTTGGGGAGGCAAGAGACTCTGTGGAAGTCCAACCACTGGCGCGCCCTCCACTTCTGTGGGAAAGTTTGAGCCCCCGTCCGGGGCGTCGGGAGCCAACATTGGCCCTGCGAAGGTTGTGCCCGCTCTCGATCTCTTCCACATATTTGAGGAAGTCCAGATCAAGCTGGAATCCATATGGGGTTTGGACGGAGTAGGATCCTGGCTGATCGGTTTCCTCCTGGCTAGCGTAGATGAACGGAGTGCCCAGATCTGTAGTGAAAACAAGCATTCGACCGGACGTTGGCTACGTGGTTATATTCGCTGCATTATGTCCTGCTGACACTGCAGAAGGGCACAATCTCATTTTAAAATGTTTCTGTTTTACAAAACAGCAGAAGAAAAGGCAGAAGAAAATCCCAAACAATTCGAAATGTGATTTTCTAATATTGAGAAATAACTAAACTAATAGAAAATACAGTACAGTTTTAGAGCTTAAAGAGTCCATGTTAACATAGCAAACGATGCACTTGTAAAGCTCTAAAAGCAAAAAAATGATTATAAGAGGATAGCTAAGTTCATAAAACACCTAGAGTCAGTTTGGTTTGATCTTCTAACTGTCTAATCCAGCCTGAGAGTGAATCTCTCCAGCAGCGAGGACCGTCAGCTCTGCCACGAGCTCCTTCTTGAAGTCCAAAATCATCGTCCTATTTCTAGTGTTGTTTCCAAGATGCCAATAGGAATTTTAATTGGTTTACTAAATTAGCACTTTTACGGTCTCTCAGGGTTCCACAACAACACTCAGTAATTTGATCACCTGAGGAAACATCTTTCTGGTAATAAGCAACCTTCTGTTGGGGTTTAACGTGGAGAAAAGGCTTGTAATGAAAAGGATAAAGTACAAATGAAAGACAAAGAAATCCAACTGCGATGAATTCACATCTTCTCGCACTGTCTTACCAGGCAGCTTCGGGTTAACTTGAACTGACTGAGTCATTTTCGGGGACCTTTCAGCACATACGGTTTCAAAACGACACCTAAGGACACACAGAGAAATGTGTCATGAATGACAAGCAGGGTAAAAATACAGTCGACTGTTGCTCATTTGGGATAAAAGTTGCAAAACTACATATCCCAGTGCTTTAATTACGGGAAACCACTGTGTCACGATGCAGTGATGTGACCGAAAACATACAGCGGGAGACGAAAGAAGAAACCAAAAAAAGTAAAAGACAAAAGCGAGAGTGAGCTTGAGTTTTTCCTTTTCAGCCATAAACGTGAATTGCTCAAAATAATAGCCGCTTGGTCCACGCCTTTGTGTCAAAGAGCTCTATTTAAAACAATGAAAGGAGTTTAAACAACCCGAACGCCCCCGTAGTCTCACCTTAATAGCGGAAATAGATGCGGCTTTATGGAAGCTGCAACTGCTACTACAAAGTGCGGCGGGGCCTGACCAGGTTTATGTGTTTTTCTTACGGCTCGCCAGCGCACGTGACGGGCTGTGACTGAATTCAGAAGAAAGCGCGATCTCGTTTTCAGAGATAAAGGGTGTTTTGGAAATTCATCCGCTGTTTACTGTTCCTTGACAGAGGCGGTGACATCGAGCCTGACATCATCCCTACCTCACAGCGCTCTTGTGTTCTCTTGCCAGGCTTTCGACCTCCTCGCGGTTTCTGGAGCGCATACGGGATGAGTGTTTTCACTGAGACGTTGACTATCCCGCGAAGGTGTAGATACATGTTTCAAGTGCAAGTACGTGTGCGCGTTGCAGACAGGCGAGGGGAAATGCCTCGGAACAAGTCGTCAACAACAAAGAGCTGAACAATGTCCAGAAACCGCCAGACAAAAGCGCAACAAAATCAAACACAGTCATAAAGTAAACTGTAAATCATCCCGCCGCAAGAACGCTGAAACCCTGCATACATGCTGATTCAGTGGCTAATTAATTATTTTTGTCTCGGTCCAAACAAGAAGCCAAACCAAACCCTCGATATTGCCGTCTGGGGCTTTCAGCTCTGGTTCACTGTCTTCAGACCTGTTCTAAAATCAATCGTTACGAGTCTTACTGATGTTGACAACCTCTTTCTCCTTGCAAGAAAGCAGCCGGGCTACAACTTCCATCAAATTCTTTGATAAAAGACCTGCAAATTTAGGAAAAACCTTAGCATTAGTGGCCAAAAAGCAACTGGGAGCTGGATATCCGACATTTGCTACAGACGGACAAGTAGATTTTGGCTGCAGATGAGAGTTTCATAGGTACGACTAAATAGAATAACTGTTTGACCAAGGATAACCAAGACTAATGGGTAACCTAAATTTCAATTTGACAGATTTCTAAGTCAAATAAATCTTCCCAGAGTTTGTTAGGACGCGGTGAGGAGAAGCTTACCTCTCAGCTGCTTGGTGAATGATTCATTCAGCTGGAGTTCAGGCTGGTTCCCTCCGCCCTACTGCACGCAGCCCTGCGAAAGAAAGAGGAGTGAGGCCATCAGACGCCCAGGCACGCAGCTGTCAACACCAAATACCACATCCTCAGGTGTTACAATGACTGAAAAAAACAAGTCGGGGAAAGCAGGTGCTTCAAAACACAAGTCAGAAGGGGATACGTCATGCATTTATACACCAATGAGAGTTAGCGTCCAAGCCTAGCAAGAACCTCCATCGTGAACGCGATAGCTGTGGAAATGCGGCGTGACACGATATTCGGTTTGGAAATAAATGAATGAACGCCGAAACAACAAAACAAGATGCGGTGCAAAGCTGAGAAATGCGGTGTCGTCACGGGATCGACGCGACCGGAACACCATGAGAGGCAGGATGTTCGTCAGGGGATCCTGACTGACCCGTTCCTGACCCGGAGGGTTGGCGCTCTCTCAAGAGCCAAAAATCTAATTCGGTGTTTGGCGCTGAATTGTTTTTAACAGAAAGGGGCAGAAAACAGGAAACTAAAGGAAACGTCGAAGTTGTTTTCCGACCGTTGCGTAAGAATAAATTAAGCTTCTAATAGTCAATTGCGGCTATTGCTGGACAATCAAATTTTGCACAATGGCTTTTTATGAACCCGTACCATCGGGCGTTAAAAAGTTAACGCTATTGTTTCCCTGGTATCACGTTGTGCGCCCACCTGTACAACTATTACACCCTATGTGCAGGAAATATAAGCACAAATGCCGACTTGGAGGCGGTAACTCATACCTCGCACACACAAGCCTCACATACATGCAGTCATTCATTTAGTCTGAAATACACACACAGATGTGTTTTCCAGCACGCCCGAGGCGCATTCCTACCACATGTTGTTGCAAAACACCAGTCGTCCTTCTACCAGACTGATAACCTATAAACACAAACAGCAACGCACACACACCGCATCTGTCAGCCGAGATGGGATTTATGGCGCGACCGCGAGCCCTACAACAGTCCAAACACCAATTATCACAGCTTATATTTTTGGGCCGCAACGACCAAAAGATTTATTTAAATAAGTACGACGTAGGTGGACAGCGAAGATACCCCGTAGCCGATAGCGCGGTTTCTGCACAGCATCACCTTATCAGCCGCCACTCTGTTTCTTTTCAGTGTGCGTCTGTTTCTTCTCTCTCGGACCGCAGTCGACGTGAGCGTTCGCTGCCTCGGCAAACACCGACAGGTCCTCATGGGTGAAAACCTCACCTGAGGTCTCCGCCGGTTGCCAGGTTTACTTTTCTTTTTACGATGCAGTTTAAGTCACACTAGAACAACAACAACAACCACCACTGGCATGAGCCGCAGGCGGGTTCTTTGTTGGATGACTGAGGTGAAACGGGACGTCGGTTATTGAGACAGCTTGCATGTCGGGAGTTAATTCTACCTAGCCAAGACGAGAGCTATCCAAAATTGTTCTACTTGGATTAACACAATGCCACATCTATCATTGGTGCCTTTAAATCAAGCTGAGCTAGAAAGAAATATTTATAGAAAAATGAATCACAGCTTCATGTCTTTATGTAATTACTTGACATTGTTATTATGGCTATTTCCTGTTATTGTCGCTTTGAAGTAGATTTGACAGCCTGGAAACTCCATGAATCCACAAAGCTCCAGTTTCAATTCACTATTCGGACCCGATTCATTATGATTTCCCAAATTTCGCAATAACCTGACCAGTCACATCCAGTTATTTCGCGCTGGGCGGGTCAGATACTGGCCAATATCAACTGGGTCACAGGAATGCCCGATGCCACCAAGGTCAGGCTAAATAGATTATATGTATTTGTTGTAAAAAGACCAAAAACAGTATTTAGGGTCTGGTGAAGGAATGGGAATGCCCACCGCAAGCCAACATGGCGGCTGCTGCAGGAATAGAAAGTCCTGGATCAGCTATTGTAGCCCTATTGGGCGATGGGGATGTTATATTTTGTCGGTGACTGCACACCATAAAGGGGTAGACCACAATAAATGCGCTATAGAAAATAAAAATCAATGATTTTAAAACGAAAAACACTCAAATGTTCATATGCACAAAAGGTCACATTCTTCTTTCACTTTCCCTCCAATTGAACTTCATCAACACCCAGAACTTGTTTCTGCTCAGGCCCTCCTCTGCACTGTTTACCCTCGTCCTCCTCCTCCTCACATGACTCCCATTTCGCCTCTTTCTCACCCCCACCTCTCCAAAACAAACTTCCCTCTTCTTCTCTAAAGTGTTGCCGTTTTTTTTTTTTCTCTCTCTGATTTGATGACAGACAGCAAATTACAGGCTGCAGGGAGGAGATGCATTCCATCACTCCATCCGCGCGCCGAGCCCTGACCAGCTGAGTCGAAGCGTCCGTCAAACACGTGAATGAATGAACATCGCTGATGTTAATTGAATCTAAAAGCCCACATGCTGGTAAAACCTAAAATAGATACGCAAACGGACACGCTTTAAACCTGCTTTGAGGCGAAAATTAAAACATACTCCATTCAAAATCTGACAGTGAATCCACTCATCCGGGGCTGGAACGCATTTCAGAACGATATCAGCACATCACGTGGATCGTCGGGACAAACGCGCTGATTCTGATTAACTTTTAATAGAATATTTCCTATCTTAAGCAGATCTATACTTTCACTTTATCAAATGGCCGTTCGTGATGAGCCATCGTGGCATAAAGTCGCC
Organism: Fistularia tabacaria; assembly: GCA_901007705.1. NCBI lineage: Eukaryota > Metazoa > Chordata > Actinopteri > Syngnathiformes > Fistulariidae > Fistularia > Fistularia tabacaria. Next base: position 5,897 of record CAAKHD010009154.1, on the reverse strand, counting down.
GAGGATCCGTCAAGGTTACAGTTCGACTTTTATTTGTGTATTGTTCACAAAACCCTTTCGAGTAAAGAAAATGTTGTAGGACACAATTACAATAATTGTATAACCTCACAAGTTTATTATGGGTCATAAATTACATATCACTTTCATTTCAACGTCCACGCCTGTTGCGTTCAGGAGCTTGTATTGGGGTTTTTTTCAGTGTCATCATCAGCCTCTGCATCCATATCGAGGATTCGTACCATCACTTTTAGTGGTCTCGTGTCGTTTACAGGAGCTAAACCAGACGTGTTTGCTGTAGTTTCTACCGCGTGGATTCTTTTTTTTTTTTTCGCGTTTTTGTACGGAGGACTTTTCGCTCGATGTGAACAAACCCCCGGACGTCTAAAACGAGCTGCTGCGGGGAATCGGACCGATTCATCCCGGCGATGCTTTGGCTGGCGTTTGAAGGAGACGTGACACACGGACCGCTTTTATCGTGAGCGCTTCTATTGAACTCGACCAACTTCACAACACTGTCACATTCATACTCCGTTGGCAGACGCTGCACTACGAAGTGCCAACTCGTTCACACACTGATAGCCAAAGCATTAGCGCACAATCTTGCTCAAAGGCACTTGGGGATTATCTTGGGGAAGACGGGAAATTCATAAAAGAATTAAAAAAAAATCCAAATTTGGAACTTCAGAAATCGAAACCGCGTCGAAGAAAATTGGCCAATTCAGGAAAAAAAACAAGTGAAGTTGAGGCAGTTTTTCCCTTCAGGCAGCAGAGGAACATGTGATGAGCCGGTCAGAGGCTCAGCCCATGTTCTTGAACGGTGACCTCATCTCCACCGCCACCCTTTTCCCGAACAGAGGAGCCAGAGACGCACTGACTGACAAGGAGGGAGGCGGTAAAAGCCAACATCCTCCCTCTCTGACAGCGGCTTTTACTATCGGACTGTTTTACATGAGAAAAACCCCTTTCAGAAACGTGGACACACGGAGAGACGCATAGAAAGAAGATACAAACACTGGCCTCCTTATATTTATGCATAATACATGTGAGTCCGTGCGCATGCACACACGCACGCACGCACACACACACACACGCGCGCACACACGCGCACACACACACGCGCACACACACACGCACACACGCACACACACACACGCACACACAAAACCTCCACTCTGGCCTGAGATACTTACATAAGTTGAAATGCAAAGGTTTTGTCTTAAGTGCTTAAGAGCCTACATAGTTAAACAACTTGGAAATAATTGCAGTAACTAGCAATAAAATTCTACAAATGAAAACAAAATAAGACTATTCATTTGGTTTGAAGATCTTAAATGTCTTGATGATGAGGTGCTCCCTTTCAGCTGAAGTATCAAGTTCCCGTCAGCAAATTAGGGCTTTGTGAAAATGTCCACTTGGGCCCGCGCTGCACGGACAGCTGGAGAAAGAGGTCTTCCTCTTTGAGGAAGCTTCCGTCGCATGACTGAAAAGCTCAAAAAAAAAAAAAAAAAAAAAAGATACAGACGGATCTTAAAGGGGCGGAGAATAAATTCTTTTAAACTTTATTCCTCCGCTGACTTCTCAAAAAAATGGAAAAAAAC
>CAAKHD010009146.1:67359-84525 GCA_901007705.1 Fistularia tabacaria | reverse complement strand
CTTTTTCCCTTTTTCTTTGTTTTTTTTTTTTTTTTTTTTTTTTTTTTTTTTTTTTTTTGTGTTTTTGTTTTTTTTCTATGGGCTTTTTTTTTTTTTTTTTTTTTTTTTTTTTTTAAACAACAGGTCTCAGTCGAGCTGTGTGATTTATTCTTGGTCAAGTGGACTTATGGCAAACAGGTCACTCCTTGTGCAGCAAAGGGCTTTCCGTGTGTGTGTGTGTGTGTGTGTGTGTGTGTGTGTGTGTGTGTGTGTGTGTGTGTGTGTGTGTGTGTGTGTATAGGGGGAAGGGGGATCGGTGTTCTGCTGGCTTTGAAAGTTTGCCTTTGTCCTTATCAGTTTCCCCCCTTAAGTCACTTACCTTCAAACAACAGAGTGATAATTGCGCTTATAGTTGTGATCAAGATTGATTTATTGCCTTCTATCAAATGGCTGGTTGGTGTGCGTGTGTGTGTGTGTGTGTGTGTGTGTCATTTGTCATTGATGTGTGTGTGTGAGGCCTCCAGGACGGTTATTGTTTAAAGTGTGACTTCCAAGTGTTAAAACAACCCCCATTCCCACCCCCACCCCATCCAGACTCAGGGTGAAACTTGTCGCAGCCCATTCAGATAAAGGCAGCGCAAGGCAAACACGGTGTCGCAACCGAGCATCCTGGGAAATGTTTGAAGAGCCCTTGTGTAAAGACCTGGCCGGATGTGGCATTTCGAAGCGGCCGCGACAGACTGCAGTCGAGCTACATTCGTTATCACTCGATGCGTAGATTAGGATTCTAAGTAGCTTTAATGCGACGGCTCTAGGCGTGGAAAGCAGCACTTTGCTGCAACAGGAAAAAAAAAAGGTTCCCTCGCTTCTGTTCTGAGTCAAGGGTAGAAAAAAAATTCTCATATCAAGGCTGTTTGTCTTCCGCCAGCCCTGTAAACAAATATGTATACCGTCAAATGAGCTCAAACGTGAGTCCCCTCCTCACCAGTCTCGCATCGTGACGCATTATTCTCGCAGAACAGCGAAGAGAATACAAAAAGGCCAACAATAAAAGAGTGTAATGTGCAACAAAGCAAGACCACATTTGTAATAGTGGCCTGAAGAGAAAACCACATTCGAAACATTAGTTATTGGACAGCGTGATTATCCTTCTAGTCTCAGTTTAAGAGTCATGTGTTCAGAATTAGTGACGACCATGGCCGCGCCGTATTCTGAGTGCAAAAATGACAGTGTGCCTCAAAGAGTGAAAAAAAAACAGCCTTGGGTCTTTTAAATCCCGTTTTCCAGTCCGCACACAAAAGGGTAAGAACTCGGAGGTTTAAATTTTGTTTGGCCCTGAAATGGCGTGCAAAGAATAAATGAGAGAGGAAAAACGTGAGAAGCAAAAAAATAAGCTCCCAACTTTTACCCGCACCAGAAGGACTGTATGTAAAATCTGGACGATAAAGCCTTGGCTCTTTTACCATATCGCAAGTGTATGGGAAGAGAGTGACTTGACTGCACCGATATACCTTGATAACAATCTATCTATCACAAATGGGTCATATTATTTAGCTCTTTGCATAGTCGTGTTTCTGTATGAATTTCTGACCTTTTGTTTTTCTCGTTCTGTTCAACCCGTCTCTCGCTTCTCCCTCACAGTGAGTCTGCAGTGCAAGATCCTCAAGTGTAATTCAGAATTCTGGGCCTCCACCTCAAACTCCGGACCAGAGGAAGAGTTTTGCACAGCGCTGCGAGCTTACAACAGCTGTGTGCGCAGGACGGCACGCACCTGCAGGGGCGACCTGGCCTACCACTCTGCCCAGCATGGCATAGAGGATCTAATGATCCAGCACAACTGCTCCAAGGAGGGGCCGACATCGCAGCCACGCGCCCGAACCCCGCTTCCCCCTCCGCCCCCGCCGCTCCTGCCCGACAGCCAGGAGCGCTCGGACAGCCCGGAAGTGTGTCACTATGAGCGGAGTCTCCCACGCAACACGGCCTCCCCCAATTACACCCACTGCGGCTTCTTCGGGGACCCCCATCTCAGAACGTTCGGCGATGACTTCCAGACGTGCAAGGTGGAGGGGGCCTGGCCGCTCATCCACAACAAATACCTGTCCGTCCAGGTGACCAACTCCCCCGTAGTGCCGGGCTCCATGGCAACTGCCACAAGCAAGGTGGGGATCCCTTCTGTTCACCCCGGCCATTTGGCTGCAGCTAACTGTTGTCCCATTGCAGCGGTCTTGACACAGCGGGGGGTTTGTCATCACCAAACCCACCCGAGGAAACACTGGCACTCCTATTTGATGACTAGAGGCAGTTGGATAGTAGCTTTGTTCACCTTTACCTATAGAGCAATAAGACTAGACTTGGTTTCTTCCCTCAAAGACGTTCCACCTCAAGGGAAGAAATGAAGTCTAGTTGCTACGATGAGATTGGACAAGGATAAATCGTGACCTGGATAACTGAGAACCTCAATAGACATCTACAGTGGTAGAAGATGCCAATTGGTGTTTCCAAAAACCCTAAGAAAAGTTTTTCAAATGTAAAAGTCCTCCAATTACATTTGATGATCGGGATTTAGAATTTCTCTTTTTTTCAAATTCCTAAAAGCCCTCAAAGCAAGGCTCGAGGATCAAAATAGTGGAGTAATTTCAAAAGCCAGTTTGCCGTCGAATTCGATCCAGTACACCAGTCGTTCGTTTTCCTAAAAGTTATTAATCGGACCAAAACACCCACCATTTGATGAGTGTAGTTTATCAAAAAAGGGGGATTTTCGTTTTCAGCCATCTTGGGAAACATCTTTGCAGTAGTCTGTGATATATGTGTGTGTTCCAGAGCGTTTGCTGTTTAAAGAGAGCAATCCAAGGCCTGTGAAGATGTGACGGCAGTATTTGGTTACAGTCCCTTGATTTCCTGATATTAAGAAAAGTTAGTCACTGATGAAATATTAAGTTTCAGCCATGGCTGCATTGATGTGGAATGCCAGGGTTCTGTTGGTATTGGGTTTATAAGCATCAGCGCTGAATTAGAACATCATGTGGTTCGTATTTTTGCATTTGCGTGTCTCTCCTCTCGTGTGTTGACACTGTAAGTGCTTCTGTGGGTCTGGTTTTCAGTCCAACTGTGCGGAATGGTTAATGTTTGGACGGGCTCCATCAAAGCGGGCTGACGAAGTCCAACCTTGAAGAATTCCTAAGATCCTGATAAGCTTTATAAATTATATGTTAGTGTAATAACAGCAGTGTTGCATTAAAGGCGAACACGGGGCTTTATTTTCACTTTTTCGCAGTGGGGCAGCCCAGGCGGCTGCTTGGCCTACTTAGAGCTCGGTCCACATTCAGCGCGGTAAATGAAGTCTCTGCACGGGACTGCAGATATTTTCTCTGCACTGGGAGCGATTTTCTTTCAAAGCTTAATCATCCGTGCATTCATTCATTGATGTTGTTGTTGTTGCTGCAGCGGCATTTAATGGTCAAATGAATGGCCGTTCTAAAAGTAGCGTCTCGTCGAACTCGGGGTCGAAAAAAATAATGCAGCCGTAGTTTTAGTTGGCAGACTCCCCATGTGGGTACCGAGGATCATGGCAGTGTTTTCCAAACTGTGGCAGAAAGAATAATCTTCTGTAATCAACGTTTCTTAATGATACTCCATTAAGCATTTGATTGTTCGCAGCTTTTGAAGTAACGACATTTTTATGTTGCTGTTCTTGGAAATCCAAGCAGCCCGTTTTTCTTCTTTGCTTAAGAATCTTTACTCTGGACAAAGGAAAAATAAGGCATCAGCCAAAGCCACCTGTGTAAACAAGCCCTTCTGGTAAAAGATCCGCATTAGCCGTGCTGCGTGGTGGTACATTACTTTCGCTACAGCAAATAAAACCGTCTGGTTAATTCTATTTTTGTTCTAATCACCGGGTCGTAAAACCATTCGGGTTTTTTTTTTTTTTTTCTTGTTGTTTTTTTTTCTTTTTATATTCCTGTTTTCATGAAAAGCATTCGGAATGGAACCAGGGGAAAACCTTCGGTTGATGTAGGTGGGGAACAGTTGTCGCCCCCCCGTCCTCCGTCCAAGCCGCGCACACTTCAGAGCCCCCGGGCCATCCCGGTATCGCGGCCTGGACAATGGCTCGCTGGTGTCCCGATGAAACCAAGCTTGAAGAATCCTGGCCAGTCTCACTTAATTAGCTGCGGAGTGTATCGCTCAGTCCTGGCCCTACGCCACTCCCTGGAGCCCAGATCTGGGGTTCACAGGCAGGTTTTTCAAGGCTATGAATGGCTCGTCTTTGTGTCTGCAAACTGAGGCCTGATTTTACATAGCAGAGGCTCGTGTTTTTTGAGGGCGTTTACCTTGGCCTCCCCCATGTCGAGCCACTGCTGCAACGTGAAACTTCAGCGAGGTGGTAGGTTAGATACACGTATTGCACAAACCTGTTCTCAGTTCATAACTAAATTCACTTTCTAATCTCATCTGCTCCTCCTCCTCTGCGACATAAAACGAAAAGGAAAAAAAAACTCACTTGCACAAGGCAGCAAAGTAAAAGACATGCTTCCTCTTTCCCCTCCGCAGCTGACAATCATCTTCAAGAACTTCCAGGAATGCGTGGACCAGAAGATGTACCACGCCGAGACTGACGAGCTGCCAGCCGCGTTCGCAGACGGCTCGAAGAACGGCGGCGAACGGGACGGGGCCAACACTCTGCGGGTGGTGGAGAAGGTTCCCGGGCAGCATGTGGAGATCCAGGCCAGGTACATTGGAACGACGATAGTGGTGCGGCAGGTGGGCCGCTACTTGACCTTCGCTGTGCGCATGCCAGAGGAGGTCGTCAACTCCGTAGAGGAAGCCGACAGCCAGGACTTGTACCTGTGTCTTCACGGCTGCCCCGCCAGTCAGCGCATCGATTTCAGGAACTTCAGAGCTCGAGCGACCGAGGCCCAGAGCGCGGGCCGGACCAGGGGCGGCCCCCCAGCACACGGCTTCACTTACTTGTCCGCCAAGGCCAAGTGCAAGGAGAGGTTGCCAGTGGAAGACTTGTATTTTCAGTCCTGCGTGTTTGACCTTCTCTCCTCCGGGGACATAAACTTCACGATGGCGGCCTACTACGCCTTGGAGGATGTCAAGATGCTCCACTCAAACAGTAACCGGTACCACATCTTTGAAGAGGGTGCATTTCTTGGGAACGCCGCGCGGGGGGGCAAAGGTGTACCGCCGCTTCTCTTGCTCAACCTTCTGGTCGTCTTGTTGTGGACCGAGTGTTTCGCAGCTCATCTATAGTCACTTTACAACCACAGCCTCATGGTCTGTCAGTCAGGGAGCGTTACCATCATTGTGTCACGCCTCGGGTCCAGCCAACTGCTCGCGCTCCTCATGACTTGGATCGGCGGCGAGCTAGCCAGGTCGGCCCCGTGTCTCGTTTTTGTTGCGTCGTCGTATCTTTGTTTCGTGTTGTCGACAAGGGAAGTTGAAATAGTGCCACCTATCAGCACGAGTATTTATCCGCCCGACGGGACTGTTCTTTGAAGAGAGCGGCGATGAGAAAGTCCAGCTCCTCTGGCGCTCAGGACGCCCACCTGGGATTAACTCCTGCATTCTCGCCGGAGCCGCATGCCTGTGGGAAGCCGGACAAAATGATCTTTTGCAGAAAGAGGAGCGTGCTGATCCTCCCTCCCGCCCCTGATCCCCTCGTTGGGGCCGAGCCAGTGAAGCTCTCTGTGGCTCATGTGGCAAAGCTAGAGGACCTGACAGGGGCTTTTGTTAACCTAAGACCAGCAGCAGCTCTATGTCTGATTAGTTTCCAGCTCTGGAAAAGCCTGAGCCTTTTGGAGGAAGCATTTGGCCAAAAGGATGTCAGAGCAGCGTCTTCTGTTGTCTGCTGTGGAGATTAGTAGGTCATACTGTCAGCGCGCGCGCGCGTGTGTGTGCGCGCGCGCATTAGTTAAACATGTGCGCGGTTTCAGTGTCTGTGGTTAATTTAGTGCATTTGTGGGTGCGGGGGCTCTACAGCAAACCTCCATGTCACTATGTTGCACCCAGAAATGGAAAAGATGAGACGGCCCACGCTCCGGTCTGGGGTAGGCTCACCTCACAAAGGGAAATGACAGAAATCCATTCATACCTGTAAACATTCAATGTCCTGCCATCACCTGACCTGACACACCAATCGGTCAGCGTTTGTATTTCTAACAATATAATGTGAATGTAGCTAACAAGCAAGCAAAAAAAAAAAACAAACAAAAAAAAAGTAGTTTAAGGCACTTGGTATTTTCTCAGAATGTATGTCATTTATCGAACTTCACCGCGAGGAAAGGCGGCTCTTTGAGCACTTGGCGAAAAGTCCTACTTCTGTACAGAAAGTCACGTCTGGCCAGTTAAACGTTTTATAGACTCCCATTGTGCAGCGCCAATCGCGACCGGGTGAGTCAACAATAAGCGAGTCCGCAGAGGTGATTTCATTGCCAAAGAACAAGCCCCTCGTGCCAACTCAATCTCCGTCTTCTCTCGGCCTATTAAAAGGACTCCAATTTCCAACAGGGGACTTTCTTTTTTTAAATGACCGAGTCAGATTTAGGTAAGATCTCTGAAGTCACACTGACTCCTAACCGTTTGTTCCTGTTTAGCAGCCTTGCCCTCGCTTTTCCTTGGTTTGCTGTTAGCAACACGTCTCGCTACGCGAGTTTTCCACTTGACCTTTGGCTCGCGGCCGCAGTATCTGTAAACGTGCAAGTCATCCATCCCTGTAGATACCGTCATTGTGTGGGCAACGTTTTCTAGCCATTTTTTTTTCCCCTTACACTGAAGTATTTGGCAGGCCTTACTACTGCTATTTGGAAATATGTATTTGTGCAGTTTGACAATAACAACTTTAAAAAAAAAAAAAGGAAAAGTAATCAATTGATCGTAACGTTGGACTTGGTGTCAATCGGTGTGATTTGTATTGTGATTTCTAACAGTATGTGGTCGTTGTGAGATTGTACATATGTTTCGTGAGTTGTTATTATTTTGTATATTAACAGATGTGTTTGAATTTATCACTCCAGTTTGTACATCAGAGGATTTTGATGAATGTGAACCTTTTTCATTAATTTTTCTGAATTTCGAGAAAAGAAAAAAAAATGAGAATTTTGCAGAAACGCGAACACCCCCCAAACGCAATGTTCTGCAGCGGACACACGGGAGGTCCACGGGAAAAGCAGGATTGTGTGTTTTGGGTTGTTCGTGTTTCCGAATATGAAGCACTTTATGTTTTTTTGTTGTTTTTTTCGTCTCATTTAGCTCTTAGATTATTTGATTTTGTGTGTCAGACCTAATATGAATTTAAAAATATAAAAAAAAAAAATTAAAAAAAAAAGGATTAAAAAATTAGCTGAATGGGAAATGCCAGAAAGATCAAACTGTATTTGTATGTAAAACAAATGTGGCGCCAGAAGTCGCTTGTTAATAATGTAAATTATTTATTGAATAAAAGAAAAGTGTCTTGTTAGTGCGTTGCCCTCTTGTCTTACTTGCAGTTTCTGTTTAAAGCATTTTTTGAAAATGAAAAAGAGAAAAGTCCAATGTTTCGCCTGACGGTGTTTGACTGCCCCCCTCTGGCGAGATGAGGCAATAGACAGCCTGGAGTTCTTCGCTCCGGCAGAACCGGGATGTAATGTTTAATCTTCATGCAGACTAAAACGAGTGTGTTAAGTTTTAACAAACAAATCTGACAAAATGTTGGTGTTTTTTTTCTTTTGGCATCAAGTTTATATACTTAAGTTAAACTTCAAAATTGAGGATTTCATTAGCTCATCAAATGAAACACGACGATCCAATGAAAGAAATTATCCATGTTTACATGTTCAACCTAAACAGGACACAAAACAGGCAAAATCTGTTTTTGATCTCCCTGCTAATTAACATTTCACCACAGATTTTAAGAACGGCATGGGAGGAGAAAAAAAAAAAAAAAAAAAAGCACATAAACATCGGCAGCGACAACAGAATCCAACGAGGGAGAAATAAAACCCCGTCTCTCTTTGTGAATTCAGGCTCTGGAAAAAGTGACTGGGCGAGCAGCAGCGAACGGCACTTCAAATGCCAGACAAGCAACATTTGAGTTTTCCTGCTGGGAAAAGTGCCAGAAAAAAAAAAAGCCACACATGTTCAAAATATAATAAAATAAAAAATAATTGTAAATAGCAGCGGAGACGACTCTGGAGCCGTACCCAGGGGCGGGGTTGAACCCGGACCGCTCACCTGTCACCGGGCCTCATTTGGAGACATAACCGTTCACACCTATGGGTTATTTCGTCTTCAGTTCACCTACTAAATGGGATGGTGTTGGACCATTGGGGGTGGAGAACCCTGAGAGAACATGGAGACTCCACAAAAAGATCAAACCGACCACGAGAATCGAACCAGGGTGCAGACACCCAAACCACCGACCTTTTAGAAACACATGATCACCTCAAGAGGATGAGCTACAATTTGTCACTGACTAAATCATAAAAAAAAAAAAAAAAAAAAAACAATCAATAGAAATCACTGGTGCAAATCCGAAAAGGCTAAATTAATTTTCCTTTTCAAAAGCCAAAAGTCCTACTTGCAACACCACACTTGCTCAGCTCACTTGATGTGGAAAATTGTTGGTGTGTGTGTGTGGAGAATGTCCTCCAAATAAACCCTTGAATTTATTTCTTTATTTATTTTTAATCATTTAAATCTGTCTTTTTGAGGTCATCGTGGAATTCCGCTTTATTCTAACCCAATCTGTTACCACGCATGCGCCGAGTCGGCGGGACAATGTGGCGTTTACGTCCACTCACCTTCCGCGCCTTTTTTTTTTCCGGGACCCCCACCTCCGGTGAACCGACGCTGCAGAACCGGGACGAGGGCCTCCCCTTGTCCGCGACACTCCCCACGCGTGTCTGCTCCCGGGCGGGTGGAGATTCCGGTGGCCGAGGAGCGAGGAGACGGAGCCGGTCCGGCTGGAGGCCTCTGCCTGCCGATACCATGTTGATACTGTAGGGGGCAGGAAAGTGCCCCCACCGCCACCTCCGTGGACCCGGCGTGGGTTCTTCTTCCACGGAACACCGTGACGGAGTCGACCGGCAGTTTCTGATTTTGATTGATACAATCAAACAAAAAATAAACTTAAATCGATTAAATCGCCTGTTATTCAGCACTTGGTTCCGTCTCCAACCGGCTTCCGGGTCGCTGCCTTGCGATTGGCTGATCGAGCTCCCGTTCAACAGGTGCGTCTAATGAAGCGTCAGCCCCGCCCCCGTATCTACGTCACGGTGACGCATTGACGAGCACATGTATCGGTAAACAAGTTCTTCATCCACAAACGCAGGATGCAAAAATGTTATACCTTCTTTAAGAAACACTTTCAGTTCTATAACAAATCTTTAAAGCTTATGAAAAATCCCACAAGCAAGAAAATATTCTGTTTCATGAATGATGTCCCTTAGATTCATTAAGCTAAGTACATATTGTTTTCCCCTTGCCATTGCTTTTCCTTGTTTGTTCTCACATTGTTTGTTGTTTTCCACACGGCTTTACTCTTGTTACTCCTGCAAATAGTTGTCGGAGATTCTTTGTTTCTTCATGTCCGCTGTCATTGTTATGTGTTTTTTTTACACTTTGAATTCAATAAAGAAAAAAAAAACTGAATTACTGTGGATGTTGAACAGGCCGCGAAATGACGTCTAAATGCGCTTTTTCTTGTTTGGGAGGAAAATAAATTATTTCAGACACTTCGAGAGAATTGTTTTAAAAAAACAATTCAAACAAAAATGTTTCTGATATATCAGCTAAATATTATATTTTGAGAAACTCCCTTACATTTCCCAGTAAGCAGAGTCCTAACAATGACTTCCCAGAAAAATAAGATTTCCACCAACTGCAAGATACAGTCAGATTCTGCGTCAGTGTTTCCCAGATGGCCCTGAATGCGTCATGAGAATGGGAATGAAAAGAGGCACCATGTGTTTGTGTTGATCAAAACTGATTGTTCTCTAACCTGCTCAAAATTGTCAAACTGGAGCCTTTTTGAATTATCTCTGCAGATTTTACTTATTTTTTTTATTATATTTAATTTTTTAAATTTTTTTAATTTTTTAACTCTAGCTGTGAAAGAAATGAGCCGAGGCTGATGATGCCGTAATGAAAGCACACCAACATCCGTTGTGTAACAAAGTTTAATACATATGTCCAAACATATGTACAGCACGTTTCTCATAGAGTGGTTCTGTCACAAATATAAATTATTTAGACTTTTTTTTGCAATGAACATTATGATACAGGAGACTGTGGCTTGATGTGGAAGAGAGTCGGCTAATCAGGCCGGGCAAAAAAAAAACAAAAAAAACAACCCGAAATAAAAAGAGCATCTTTATCGTGTCTTTTCGTTGTTTCCCCTCTGATCGACTCCTCTGGAAGAACAAAAAAAAAGGGGGGGGGAGGGGTCACGTGACGATTACCGAGATACATGGTCCCCAGTCGTTTCAATAGTACGTCGGACCCCGGTACTGTCCTGGAAACAATACACGGAACGATAATACAGAGAAATAAGGCACAACAAAGGATAAGGGTGAAGAGGGCTTGTGTGGGTGGGTGGAGCAGATATGGCACAGAACAGCGATGGACATGATTCGCCTTTACATCCACTTCCAAACCGTCAGCCAAACTGTGACCGATTAACTCTTCCAGAAAGACAAGCTGGGTGATGATGGGGGAAAAAAAAAACCCTATACCTACTCCGACAGATCTAGAGTAGGTCCCGGCTGGGAGGGAGAGGAGCTCAAACTTCAACCAAAGTACCGTTTTCCAGCCGTCCTAATACTGAGATGAAGGCCTGTTTCCTTGCGATGGAATACTGCTCGACGAAGCTCTCAGTGGCCCGTTGATTGGGAAAGTGTGATTCATGTGAGAACATTATTACAGAAAAAACGTCAGTTTGTTTGGCTAAAAATCTTTTTAAACGTCTGCCGGGAAGGAAGGAGGAATCGGCTGACTTCACTCGACCGTTTCCTCTCGAGGCTCTGCCCCACCCCTTTCTTTTTCACACGGCGCCGCATCCCACGATTATGTCCGACATTTCGGAAGGTGCGGATGAGAATACATTACACATTCGTTTGCACTGAAGTCTTCTCGTGACATCATTAGTGAGACATAAAGCTCAGCACACACAGAGAAAAACAAAACAAAAAAAAAAAACAAACATCTGAGTTCTGGTTCCTTTGGGAAGAATCCCATACATTTTCGGTTCAAAAAGGCCAAAACCTTCAGGCACTTTTAGGATTGAGATCAGTCAACAGTTCATGCACCCTAAATTCCCCTAAGATTATAATATAGTCCATGGGACTAAACATCCGTCAGCATTCTGTTCAGTCTTACCATTATCGACAGATCCATTCCTATTTAAATAAAGTTGGGTGTTTTGAGAGTCTATTCCATCGTACAGTCGACGGGAGGAAACAAACTCCCTCCGGGAAGTCACCCGCAACTGTCCACCGGCCGGGGAAAAAGAGCCAAATAGTTTGGTGTGGCTGGAAAACGAGGGTGCCCGGTGATTCCCTTTCCAATGTCAGCTTATGATTGGCGAGTCCGCGCTTTTCTGGCCACGGCATTCGGCCCCCGACGGGACCCGGCGCCCGCCTCTGTGTCCGGGGACGGGCCGGCGACAGCTGCCTTTTATGTTTTCCTGCTGTTCCAGCCGGGGTCCGCGGCGTTAGCGTCCGCGGGCCGCTCCAGCGGCGAGCGGGAGTCGTGGGGTGACTTCTGAGTCTGAGGCGAGCGGGGGTCCAGGAGCGGGGGCGGCTTGTCCGGGTGGAAGGGCCTGCTGTAGTGGTCCGACCCCGGCGGACCCGACTGCCTGGGGTCCGGCATCCTCCTGTAGTCCTGCAGGGGGCCGTCTCTTCCCTGGTGGTAGTTGGGACGGAAGTCGTCGGGACGTCGTCGTTTGGGGTCCGGGTGCCTGAGACGTCACAGACAAAGTTTAGGAAACCCGACGCGGGGGCAGAGGGGGACCCAGCGGGGGACTCGGGGGACTCACCTGTCGTAGTAGGGTCGGTGGCCCCGGTGGTCCCGGTCGTTGCTGTACTGGTCGTACTGCCTTTTGCGCGGCGAGCTGTTGTTGCGGTAACCTCCTGAGCTGCGGTACGAGTCCCCGTGTTGATGCCGGTCGCTGTAGTGATCCTTGTAGCGATGCTGGTCGTAGGGGTGGTGCCTGTCTGCCTGCCACGACTGGTTGCTGTTACCTGGGTAGTTGTATTTTCGGTCCCTCTGCCAGTCGCCCCTGTCTGCAAAAACAAACATAAAAAAAACAAAACAGGGATAAGCTGAGATCTCTACTTCCTGTCTTCGGGAGTTTAACAGCGCGAATCTGCACTCGCCGTCGTTTCCGAAGTGGCGTTTGTTGGCCATGTAAGAATCCCTGTGGTGGCCGTGGCCGCCCGATGGGGGCAGGTGGGACGACTGCTTGGAGGGCATCTGTGCTCCCATCGAGTCCCGGCTGGAGCCAGACGGCTCCGGCCTGAAGGCCTTGGACCTTCCGCCGGGGTCGTCCTTCTTCTTCTGCTCCTTCTGAAAAGCACAGGGCGGTTCGTTTTTTTTTCGCACGCACGTCTTTCGCAGCCCGTGTCACAAAAGCGAGCGGCTCTATCTTGCCTCTTCCTCATGGGACCGTTTCTTCTGCGCCATCTTGTAGAGTTTGTGAAGTTTCCTCGCACCGAACTCCGTGAACTTGGACACGAAAATCCACAGGTTTCTGTCAAAATAAGAAACGGTAACAATTAGCGTGGGTTGAGGGGGTTGAACAACTTTGGCACGAAACCTCGCAGCATTTACCGTCGCCATATCTTGACGTGCTCGGGGTCACTGTACGCTTTAAGGCACTCTGTGATCCGGTCTCCGATCTTCAGCAGGCACGTGCGCGTGTGCTGCAGCTGCTCCTGGTCGGACAGGCCTTCGTCCGGCTTGTCCAGCTGCTTCAGGGCCTTCTTCACCGGCCTCATGCGCTCCTTACACTGCGCACAGAACCGCGGCGGGTTTCGTGAGGTTATTTTCAAAATGACTCCGGTCATTGATCTATCTTGCAAAGCTCCTTTTCCTCGGCGAGTCGAACTCACAATACTGAAGGTCTCCTGGTCGAGCTCGTCGTCCTCCTTTCCTTCAATGGGAACAGGCTCCGAGCCGGCGGTGATGTGAACCGGGCCCTGGGTTTTCTTCCCTTTGGCTCCTTTGGCCTGGAAGACAAGAAAAAAAAGAGGGTGAGCAATAAACCCGTGATAAAAAAAGGGCATGTTCCTGTCTTTCCTGGGGCTTTTAAGGCCGCTACCTTTTCTTTCCTGGGCTTGGCCGCCTTCTTCTCTCGGTCCCCTTCCTTCTCCTTCTTGGGGGTTCCCTGTTTTTCTTTGTTCTCCTTATTATCCTTCCTCTTTTGCCTCTTCTTGGCGGGGGACTTGTCCCCTCCGTCGTCCTGCTCCAACACAAGGCGGGCCAGACGTCAGACCCGGCCAGCTTGACAGGTAATCCGATTACATGAATCAATGCGTTAGGGGACGGCTCACCTTGACCTCGCCCTCCTCCGACGGGTTGTCGGACAGGCGTGGGGAGGAGATGTCGTTCCCCTGCTCGTCCTTGAGGGTCTTGTTCTCTTTTTTCACCCGAGGCTTCCTCTTCTTCACCTTGACCTTGGGAGAAACCTTGATGTTGTAATAATAATAATAAGACATTTAATTTGTGGGTTCCTTTCCGAACCCGAGGTCACCTCACAACGATTAAAACATTTAGAGCGGTTGGATTCCAGATTACAAAGTGTGGTCAATTTTGAACAGATTCAAACCGCTGTATTTCATAATACTACAGCAGGTAGGGAGGGCAACAAGCTGAGTCTCGGATGAAGACCTGAGAAAGTACAGGTCCATGTTGTGCATTGATATGTTGTCAACTTAAATGATGATGTGTGATGTGTTTACAGACGATGCGGCAGAGAGGAAGCATCGAGATAAATGGAAGTGGCCCCAGAACTGAGCCCTGGAGAACCATCATTTGATCACAATGAGGCAGTCAAAAGGGGAGGAGGGTGGACGAGTGGAGGGGATATGGAGCTGGGCTTCATCCGTGCGATAATGAAAGTTGACGTGTTTATGGATAATACGGCCGATAGGAAGCATATAGACGATAAATAGATGGGGCCCCGGAATTGAGCCCTGTGGCGCATCAGCAGAGAAGGGAAAGGCATGGGAAGAGTTGGATTCAAGTCGGATTAACAGTGGGGCTGGGGTCAACCTGGGGGGTTTAATATTGCCGTACCTCCTCCCCAGTTTTCGACAGCTCCACGCTCTCTTGTTCTTTCTTCAGCAGCTTGATGAGATACTCCGCTCTCGCCTGCAACTGCTTGGCCTGGGGCTTCTTGCCCGGATCGTCTGGCAGGATCTGTGTGGGAGAGAAATAAAAAAAAAAGAAATAAGAAATGTCGCTCGGTGATAACAGAGCCGCCGGGTGATGAATGCGCCTGTGAGCCGGCTTGTTGCCAGAAGAGATAATGGTCACTGCCAGGGGGAGCGGCGATGCATCACCGCCGCACCATTCTAAGGCTGTCAAAATGGACTTCGTCCAGTGTGAGGCTGAGAAATGTCGCCCGTCTCAGTGAAACCAGTTAACCTTTCCCTTAAAGATTTACCGGAATTCCTCATAAATGAGCTGAAATTCAATTCAGCCTCATCTGAAAAGAAGAGGAAATTAGCAGAAATTTAGAAATCAATGACTGTTCGTTAAGCAATCGCGAGTCTTGTGCGTTCTAATTATTCCTCATATAACTAGGGCTGGGACTTAGTGCGTTCATTTTCATTAATTACAGAAAAAAAATTAAGCGTTTGGAAAAAAACGCATTTTAAGCGCACTTTAATACTCAGCACGGAACATTTCTCAGTGTTCTGAGAAACACTGAGAGAAACTCCCCCTTGAGTTCCAGGGGGACAGATTTACACCGACAGTGTGACAGCGTGACGGACGAGACAACGGCAGTTGAAGGGAAAATAAATACAGGAAACTTGTTAGCACAAAAGAGGAGCACCCCAACCCTCCGTCAGCCACTCAAGACCAAATATGTTGGAGCTAGCACGTCGGTTGCTAATGTCAGCTTTGCAGCGGAACGGCATCGCTAATACGAGCGAGTAGAGTTGCCGTTCAACACTCGACCACATCTCAGGGTTCCAATCCAGAAACCAGAATAACTCCGACCATGTCGGATAAAATCAGCGGTCGCTGTGGACTGGAGACCACTCAGGGCCTGCAGGGGGCGCTGCAGATCGATTCCGCTGACGAGAATCACCAACTGCCGTACAGAAAGACGTCAAAACAGACCCAGCAGCCACATCGGGACGGGAGGGAAAGTAGGACAGGTCATGATGAAGACACACTCATCTATTCGTGTGTTGTAGACTAATGGGGACATTGATTGAAATGTGATTCATTCAATTAATTACTAAATAATTAGATTAGTTACATTAATCGCGTCCCACCCCCGAAATGCAACGTGTCAGCACCCAAAGGCAGAGGTGGGGTACTCGCCTTCTCGCCGAGCTTCAGGTCCGGATCGGTCTTGATCAGGTCCCAGTTGCTGAATCCGTGTTCGTAGATGCCCAGCAGGAGCTGGACGTCCTCCTCCAGACCCCAGTCCACGTCAAAGTGGGCAACCTTCACCCTGCAGGTCAGCTTAAACCTGCGGGGGAAATAGCAGCATTGCATTTCAAAAATTAAAAAAAAACACAGCGGCACCTGAATGCTCGTACCGTTCGCGGCTAGCTTACTTGCTCCTCTCGGCCGGGTTGGACGGCACCGCTTTGTGCAGCGGCTCAAACTCCTCCTCGTGCTGAATGATGGACTTGGCGTTCACCTGCACTCCCGCGATCTTGATGTTAATCCCTCGCCGCTTCCCGGGGCCTTTGGCTGGAGGTTTAGCGCATGGACATCAGCTTTCCTGGAAAAATCACCAGTTTCCCGTGTGTCTGAAGAACCTTCCTACCTTCGACCGGGTTCTCCTTGATCTGCTCCTCGTGCTCCTGCACCGCCGCCACGCAGCTGGAATGGATCAGTTCCCCGAGACGCTTCAGGTCGGCTATCGACTTGTCCACCAGCTCCGAGTCCCTGGCGATGGCCTCCAGCCTGCGAACGTGACCACAGAACGCCGTCGCTCGCAAGTTCGGCGCTCACGGGTGCAATAATAAAAATCCAAAGTTCTAACCTCTCGAGCGGGGATCCAAATTTTTTGTAGGCCTTGATGAACCTGTCGGAACATTCGTTTATTTTCCGATCCAAACACGCGAATGTGCTTTATTTCCATAATACAAGAATATTCTGACTGGAGCACCTGCGGATCTCCGCGTCGGTGAAGCCCTCCACGTTGTTCTTGCGGGCCCGCGGCCTCCCTCTCTTCTTGGGCTTCTTGTCGTCGTCGCTATCGTCCGTCTCGCTCTCCGAGCCCGAGGACTGGTGCTTCAGCTTGGAGCCGACGTCGCTGTCGCTGTCGTTGGCCTGGGCCTGTGGCCCAAGATGTCGGTTTAATCTTTTATTATCTTTATTTTTACACAGGAGCTGAGAGACCAGAAGACGCCGCCTCACCCGTTTGTTGGAGCTCCTGCTACGGGGCAGCATGAAGAGGTCCATCTCCCGCTGCTTCTCTTCCTCCTCGATCTTGCGCCGCTGCTCCTCTGGGATGATGTCGTCCCACTCACGGACGGGCTTCTCCTCGAAGTCTGGCGCGCTCTCCTCCATGCTGGAGAAGTTGGCGACCTGCGGTGGCGCAATTTGACAGCGTGAGCTGGGGGATGCAAAAGGTCCGACGGCGATTCAAAACCGAACCGAACCACGGGAAGTCTCGGCACCTTGAACTGAGAGAGGAGTTCGTCCGTGGCGCTCAAGCCCTGGTCGCTCTCTCTGGTTTCGGCCAACCTCAGGATCTCATCGATGTCCATCTCCTGCGGGAGAACAGATGATTCGTTCCTCGTCCTCAAAGTATGACTTTGGGTTTTTCCAGCCAAAGACCAGCATCAGTCGATACCTGGGGTTCGGCCTCCTCTCCTTCGGCCTCCTTAAACAGATCTTCCGCTCCGAACTTGAGGATGGCCGTGAGCTCCTCCTTGTTGAAAGGGTTGGAGCTGCGGGGGAAAAGGCACAAAAAGGCATTTCAACAATGTCGTCCGGACGAATCCAGGGGGCGGTGGG
>CAAKHD010009146.1:48418-67339 GCA_901007705.1 Fistularia tabacaria | reverse complement strand
GGGGGGGGAGGGGGGGAGGGGGGCAGGAAAAGCAGATCGTCACAGAGCCGCCGGCGGGGTGGGGGGGCGGGGGGGGGGGGGGGGGGGGGGGGGGGGGGGGGGGAGTCTTACTTTGTGTTTCCGGAGTTGCTGTCCAGCACAGTTCGCCCGGTGGTGTCCATTCTCTGAATCACCAGATGGTCCAAGACCATCTTTTTCTTAGCCCTCTCGATGATGTCCTCTTCCACCGTCCCTTTGGTGACCAGACGGTAAATGTTCACCTGGCGGACAGGAGGCGCGGATGTTTTTATCTACGTCCCAGCAATCGGGAAGCGTCCGTCTCGCGGCGGCTTCAGCCCACGAGGCTGGGTTACCTGTTTCTTCTGGCCAATCCGATGGGCCCTGGCTTGTGCCTGCAAGTCGTTTTGAGGGTTCCAGTCGGAGTCGAAGATGACTACGGTGTCTGCTGAGGCCAGGTTTATCCCTAACCCTCCAGCTCTGGTGGACAGCAGAAAGCAGAAGTCCTAGAAGGTAAATTTGAACCGTTAATAAAGACTTTGCCGGCGGCTGTGATGACTCTTCACAGCCTTTCCCCCACCCTCCCAAGCTGTGCTACCCTGTGTGGCGCCCGACACCGTCTGTGAGGTTTGTGAGGGCCGCAAGCATGGCGGCTGTGAGCGCTGTGAGGTCACAGCGGTCGCGTTACGCTGCGACGATTAACCGATAAGCCAATATTGGTCTAAAACAGACGATCGCATCGACACTCTGGTATTTTCCGATTCACGCAGACCCTCCACAACTACATGGCTGTCATGAACGTCCAAACAAACAATTGCGGGAACAGCTACTTTCACTTTTACTCTTTGCATTTCTTTCTTTTCCATAAACAGCCAATTGAACATTTCAGAGTGGAAGTGTGGGGCCTTACGTACCTCTGAGCCTTCAGCGTTAAAGTGGTCAAGTGCTTGCTTGCGGATTTCTCCCTTAATGGAACCGTCCAGGCGCTAGAGGGGAGGAAGGGGGAAGCAGGAGAGACGGTAAACATGTGAAATTGGTTTCCCCCGCCCGCCAACTGCCGGTTTCCTGTCTTAACAGCTCCGGCGGATCGGCGTGAGGGTCCGCCGGCGCTGAGTATACGCGGCGGTGACCTGCAGGTGTCCTGGCTGGTCTCAGCTACAAAATAAAATACCTCGCGGCTATAAATAACCGCGTGAACTCTCGGGCAGGCCGAGCGTGACCGCGCCGAACGCTGACATCCAATCCCCGGGGCGAGTGCGACCGCCCCGAGAGCCCCCTCAGCTTGATTACAAAAAAAAACCTTCACCCTGCCCGGTTATTTATCGTCGGGCTAGAAGTGGAAAGTAGCCAGAGCGGCATAGCTGAGGCTGATTTTACAGAAGAAAAACATTTCAGCGGTTTTACGACGTCTGACCTTGACAAACGGGCCAGTCACCCTGCCGAATCAGAAAAACCCTTCAGACCTCTCGCCGTTCAGAGCGAGACGACTCTTCGCCGGCTTTTAAAATGTCTGCTCGGGGAACATAACAGTGCACGTGCGGCGTCCGGGAGGCACAGTGCCGCGCCGCCTGTCATCATGACAGATGACGATTCACAGCAGAGCCTGTGAACTTCTAACACGCAGCGTGATGCTAATCACTAAACTTCATCAGTTTTAGCAGTATGACCATATTTGATTGTTTACTTTTTTTCCCCCAAGTTATTACGAGGGCTGCAAAATAAGTGGACGACTAATTCAGTATTCGGTTCATTCGTGACATCATTGTGTGTCCCGTGTGCAAAGCCAATGTTTCACCGTAGCTAATCAAAGTAGCTCCGAGTGAGATATCTCACTTTTCTCAAATCTCTTTGAGACTCTTTTTCTTGACACTCACCACAGACAACTTGGTTTCTGAAAAGCCGATATCGGTCATTGTGTCAACCTGAGTATCATTTTTCCAAAACAAAAATGCAATTGTGCAAAGAAAATTGAATAAACTGAGAACTGACAGTGCAACATCTGAATAAACCAACTAGTTATTAAGGAACACATTTAGCTATTTACGTTTAGCTGAATGGTAACCTTTGCTGGACAAACATAGCATTTATCCTGAGTTATTTCTTTCTAAGCCTTCACTCAGCCGCCAGCAGACTCTCAGCTCAGATAAGGGAGTAAGTGACCAGGTGAGTCATTTTGAGTGATTTGTTCTCTTCGCGAAGGGGGAGGGCTGCTCCGCGAGTTGTCGCTCTTTTTGGGAGTCGTTCTTTTTGCAAGACGGAAGGGAAACGAGTTAATACGGGCGAGGAATCATGACTCACATGTCTGTGAAATGACTTGTGAGTTTTGAACAGTTCGTTTGCGACTCCAACGGGTCACAAGCGAGGAGGCGGCTGAAGTGAAAACGAATCGTTCAATTACCGGGAACGTTTCGTCCGTGACACGACCGGGAAAATGTTGGTTTTATCCCCACCCGCGACTCTTGAGCTTTTAGTCATTTGTTTAACAAGCTTTTTCAGCCACTGTGGGCGTGATGCACTTTTGTTCAAGGGAAAGAAAAAGCTTTTTAGCTCTTCAACAAATACAGGAGCTATTGTTTATGTACAGTTCATAATCTGACTAGTTGACTCGTCATTGTAGCAGTCGATGACTAGTTGACTATTGAAATAGCTGCAGTCCTAGTTATTACCATTACTTATTTGGTACCTCATTGGTTCTGCTTTCTGCAACAACAGATCCCGTACCAGCGTGGAGGGCCTCACCTGGAACGGGTAGCGTTTCTTGGCCAGGTATTCGGCCAGGATGTCCAACATCCTCACCATCTGGGAGAAGATGAGGACCCGGTTGCCCCTCTCGCGGAGTCTGGTGAGCAGCTTGTCCATCAGCACCAGCTTCCCGCTGCCCCTGACCAGGCCCTGCCGCAAGCAAAACCCAATGAGAGAAAACCCCAAACGCACAGGAATCATCCTGAGGGTTTGCTCGCGGCCAAAAACGGGAGGTCAAAGGGAAACATACCTGCAGGTGCTCCTGCTGCGTTTCGGCTTCTCCGTCCTCGGGCTGTTTGATAAGGAAACTGTGGTTGCAGCACTTCTTCAGCTCCATGACGATGTTCAGGAAGCCGGCGGAGCTCCCGCGGGTGCCTTTGGCAAGAGCTTTGTAATTCCTTGTTAAGATCCACCTGGGAGTTATTTAAGAGGGAAATGAAGTTAATGAGTCGTCTGAGGGGTTCGGGAAGTTAAAAAAAAATAGAAAATAAAAATAATAAAAAAATCGTACTTGTAGAACTGCTTCTGCTGCGCTGTCATGTCCACACGGAGGATCTGTTCCACCTTGGCGGGCAGAGACTTCTCCACGTCCTTCTTGACGCGCCGCAGCAGGAACGGCTCCAGGACCTTGTGCAGGCTCTGGTAGCCGTTGTCCCTGCCTTTGCCGTGCACGTCTTCGAAATCCTCCCAGGAGTTGAACCTGCGATCACAGCAAAGAGACGGCGGCGTCACGCCAAAATCCACCACGGCCTCAGCGGAAGACGGGAGCCGGCGCGTACTTGTCGGGCATCAGGAAGTGCAACAGCGACCAGAGCTCTTTGAGGGAGTTCTGCAGCGGCGTGCCGGTGATGAGGAGCCGGTGGTTGGACCTGAACTCCATCAGAGTCTTGTAGAGCAGGGAGTCGTCGTTCTTCAGCCGGTGGGCCTCGTCCACGCCCAGGAAGGCCCAGTTGATGTTCCCGAGAACCCCCTGGAACACAGGGAGAAGAACAGCTCTGCTCACGCCGGCACAAATTAAAACCGACCAGTCTGTCACGAGTTCGCCGGATCGATAAAAGCGTCGCCATTGCGCGCTCACCTTGTCTTTGAGGAGGATCTCGTAGGTGGTTAACAGCGCGTTGAATCGGATTCTCTTCGTCTGATGGTTCACCCACTCGTAGTCCCTGATCTGGGACCAGAAAATCAACGTTTACTCGGCGGACGTGAAGCCCGTGCGTGTGCGTTTCGCGGCTCGGGTGGAACCCACCGTCTTCCTGCTCATGACGTCGCCGAGGTAGACCACCACATTCATGTCGGGGGCCCATGTCTGGAACTCCCTCTGCCAGGAGGTGAGCGTGGACAGCGGCACCACCAGCAGGAAGGGTCCGTACAGCTGATGCTGGTGGAACAGGTAGGACAGGAAGGAGATGGTCTGGATGGTCTTCCCCAGCCCCATCTCGTCGGCGAGGATGACGCTATTGCATCTGAGGGATGGGGAAGCGGGCCGCAGCTCGACGTTAAGATGGGGGGAAATGAGTATTTAGAGAGAGAAGAAAAAAAAAAAGGCGGCGGCGTACCTGCACCAGGAGTGAGCCAGCCAGTTGAGGCCGTCCAGCTGGTAGTCCCTCAGCTCCAGGTTCTCGTCTCCGATGTACGACGGCTGGCTCTTCAAGGCAACGAACCTCGGTCTCTGCTTTAACACCTGAGATCGAGGCCATCCAGGTCACAACCCGTCCCCCGCTTGGGTGTTTGCGCTGACCTCCCGACCCCCGCGACGTACCTTGCAGTCTTTGGAGGGGACGGTCTTGCTGGAGTTGCGGCTGGTGAAGCTGTCGATGCACGGCTCGAACTTCTTCCGGACCAGGGCGCCATCCTCCCAGCTGCACTCCGAGTACGGCAGGCCCATCCACTTGCACAAGTACTCCGGCTCGTTGGAAGACGGGGTTTTGTGGCTGTGAGCTGCGAGCGAGCGGGAAGAGTTTTTCTTTTAAAAACAAAGAAAAAAAAAAAAGGAAATCTAAAATGTGAAGGAACGCCACTGGAGAACAAAAAGGTACTCACACGGGAAGTCGGACGTCCCCTGCGCTTTTCCCGTTTTGGTCGCTGGCGGCGATAAAGAGAAGTTCAGTGTCGAGACGCTACAAAGGTGAATAGAAACGAGCCGCCGCTTACCGATGACGCGTTCCACGAACTGGAACTGCTTGTTCAGGTCGGCCGTCAGCTCCTGCTGACAGTTGTGAAACTCCACATCCTCCGGGGACGCCTTCCTCAACCTGCCGACGAGAACCGCTTTTCAATACGGATTCGTGTTTTTCTTTACATTACACGCCGCAAGAGGAAACGTCTGATCACCATGAATTGAGCTCGTCGTTCTTCTTCTTGAAGTTGTCCAGCTTCTTCAGGCCCTTGACCTTCTGCTGCGTAAGGGAGTCAATGCTCTCCCAGGTGTTGTGGATGTAAGACCAGCCCTTCCACTTGATCAGGTACTGCGTCTCGCCCTCGTCCTTCTCGGGCTCGAAGCCCTCGCAGGGGTCGCCGTTCTCCGCCACGGCGTACACGGTCGTGGAGGCGCCTGTGGCTGGAGCCGCCGAGGGGGAAACCGCGGGGTTAGGAGGACTCGTCCACGGCAAATTTACCTAGAGAGGCGCGGGGAGTGACTACCTCCTTTCTTGCTGACCCGCGTGTCCATGACCTTCTCTATGGTCTCGCTGTCGTCGTCCTGCTGCTCCTCGCCGGCGTCACCCGTCATCTCGATCAGGTCGTCGGAGTCGGTTTCGAAGTCGTGCTGGTCTTCTTTGTAACTGTGACGTGACAAGATGGGGCAGGACGGCGGTCCAGTCAAGGAGCGCCACGCGACAACAACGCGAGAACACGTGATGGAGATCCTCGAAACGCACCTTTTGACCTTGGTGGCGCCCCTCCTGCGCGTCTGCCTCTTTGGAGTGTCTTCTTCATCGTCGTCGTCGTCGTCGTCGTCTTCCTCCTCCTCCTCCTCCTCGGCAGACGACTCCTGCTTCCTGGATTTCCTCCCCTTCTGCGAGTGCGGCTTCTTGGATGATTTGGTCTGGGGTCTGTAACACATCGCGTTCGGCCGAGAGAGAGAGGCAGAACCGCTTAGAGGCACTGAGCGTCGCGATGAAAATCGGCACGTCGATCCGAGGGAGGTCACGGCGGTTCATTTATGCAAAATTAAAGCCCTCCTAACGTGAAAGTCCTCGGGACCAGAGCGAGCCTCAGGCCACGCCTTCATTCCACCCTTTGTAATCCTTTGTAATTGGCCGGGAGGGGAAACTAGAATCCCCTGGAAATAAATGTCGCTGATTGAGTCATGTGATCGACATGCATCGTCGAGACGATTACACGAAGCCGTCAGGGAGACTGTGTTCGGATAAAAGTCGGCTTCTTAGAGCCGATTCAGTCGCTGAAACGTTGCAACTGCGGAACCTTGACTTACGAGCGCATCAACTTACGAGTTTTCAGAGATACGAGCCGTCGCTCAGTTGATTTTTTTGCCTTGTGATACGAGCCCAGATCTGAGCTACGAGTGACCGGGATGAGCATTTGACACCGACGTGGCCGCCGCAGTCCGTGAAGTGGAGTCACAAAACAGTCTGATGCGCCGCCTGATGTGAAGTAGCCCAGCGAAAAATTTGCAGAAAAACATCAGCGAGGTCGGCTTGTCCGTAAACAGAGGGCGCAGACGTTGATGGAGTGCATCATTTGTGAGAAGGCAGGAGTCATTTACAGGGATTTGGTGCGGCGGACGCCGGGAACGTCAACGGACGAAGCACCGGAAGAGTCACTCTAAGCCAGGCAGGGCCGGTTTGATCAATTCAAAAAGAGGACCGGCATTCACGCCGTCACTAAATGAAGTTTGGCCATAAAGCGTAGCCGAGTGACCAAAAACATTTAGTCATACATTGTAATCTTAAGTGTGTGGAGAGTAAGTGATGCGATGAAAAAGTCAAATGACAAAAAGACTCATCTGATCTTCACGGTAAAAACACTTAGTAAAATCTATTAATTTCTTTACATTCCCTTTTATTTTATACCACTAATTTTTATACACTATTCACAATTTATTAAGTACATTTTTCTTATAAAAAAAAAACCTGTATCAAAATCAGGGGGGGCTTTTCAATTCATTTCGATGGGTAAATTTAATTTGATATACAAGCAAATTGATGCCGTGCTACAAGTGAAGATGCATGTTTATATGATTGTATATGATGTGTGGTTATCGACACTTCTCTGGATGCAATGAAGACAGCAAAGTAAGAATTTCG
Source organism: Fistularia tabacaria (assembly GCA_901007705.1). Lineage (NCBI taxonomy): Eukaryota > Metazoa > Chordata > Actinopteri > Syngnathiformes > Fistulariidae > Fistularia > Fistularia tabacaria. The sequence goes on along the minus strand of CAAKHD010009146.1, from coordinate 60,335 downwards.
TTGCACAGGGAAACATGTTTCCAGATGGTATACATGACAAAAAAACACTTTCAAATACTTCAAACTCGTAAGTCAAGGTATTCCTGAATAACTAAAAATAATGAAAACTGTATCGTGGCCACTGTTGATGGGCTGATATTCATTATAAATGTTGATCTTTTATGTGTTGATATCTTGGTGTGGTGAAATTGGAGTTCTTGAAAATATGCTGTTGCAAATTATGCAACAACAAAAGATTGCAATTAAAATTAAATTTTAAATCGTGTGTCCTCGAGTTTTCAAAACGTCTCGCGGCGGTTGGTCGCGTCTTCGCCCGAAACTCGGAACAAAAGTCAAAACGTGTGCGGCGACAGTGGACGGCGTGGATTAGATGACCAGTGGGTAGCTGTCTGACGGCCAGGCCTCGCTTCGCTCTTACCTTCTAGCAGGAAGTCGTCTGGATCTAACTTTTTTCTCTTCCTGCTCACTGTCTGCACTGTCGGAATCCTCCTCCTCCTCCTCCTCCTCGTCATCATTTGAGTCATCATCTTTCCAGATATTTCTTAAAAGAAACGCCAGAAGTTCACCCTTGAGGCCCATCAAAAAAATTACCTTTTTTAAAAGAAATAAAACAAATCAGAAAAACTTCAATTTCTAGCCGTAGGGTGATGAAGGAACCAGGGATAGGCCTCTGATCCACTCTTAATTGGATTTAAAATTCAGAGCCTGGCCGGCCTGAGCGAAGTGCAAACAGATACCCATTTACAGATGAGCGTTAATGATCAAGAATCACAGTATGAACACAGGATGGCGACAGGAGGACACTGTGCACGGTGCTAAGGCTTCGGTGTGTGTGTGTGTGTGTGTGTGTGTGTGAGATCCATGATGGTACATCTGGAAACAAGGTGACGTCTGCAGTGAGAAATATTTAAATAAATAAATAGATAGATAAATAAAACGGCGGCAGTGGCGTTGTTTCGGGGGCACCGTGAAGACGCTCGCGCCGTCGATACTCACTCCTTCTTTTTGGCCCGGGACGTCTTCCTCTTGGGGCTCTCGCTCTCGGAGTCGCTGCTGCCCTGTGGACAACATGCTTTCAGGATGCTTTCAGGGGGGAGAGCGCGACGTTTCCCCCCCCTCTGCCACTAGATGGAACCAGCGGGTCGTTTAAAAAAAGAAAAGGGAGCTCAGGACTCCCGGCATGCTGTTCTTTCTACTTTTCTATATTTAAACCCTAATGAGACGATCATCATCAGCATCATCCGCTTACCCCAGCGCCAATGTTCAAGCGGGCCGGCTCCTGCCTACTACGATTTGACCTCCTGACCCCGTACACATCTGGGTGCTCCTCCCACATCTGTAACCAGAGGGCGGTTCCTGTCAAGACGGCGATTGACAAACCCCGCGCCGGATTTCCAACTCGCTTTCCCATTTAACTCCGAAACTAGTAAAATGGAAGTCCAGGTAAAAATACAGCTCTGTGCATGTATTATCGCAGCAAGACTGGGATGACCGGTGTCTGTGTGTGTGTGTGTGTGTGTGTGTGTGTGTACTATTGAACTTCCCTGACAGCTGCAATACTCAGAACCGCAAACACTGATGCGTCACGGGCAGCAGGCTGGGACACCTTGGCGAAAGCGCGCATCCTCGGATCGCCTGGTTCTCCTTGAGAACCAGACCCGAGAAGGACGACGCGCAGACGTAGTCGCCGTGGTAAGCAAAACACGTGCCCATGATGACTCAATACAGTGTTTGGGGCTGCGCGGGATTGAGCGGCTTTGCGGTTATTTCCACTTGAATGATGCTTGTTGACACGTAAACACAGGTCATAGGATAGTATAGTAGTAATAGTAATATAGTATTTATAGTAATAGTATTTATTCTATTGCCTGATCAATTGAAATGTCTTGGATTTTATTTTACAAAAAATAAGAGACAGCGAGTGCTGTGACAATAAAGCCTGGGGAATTGAAAGCCTCTCGGACATTTGAGATTTTTGTTCTCCTTTAATACTCTGCCGTGGACGGTTTACTTCGAGCGAGGTATTTGAAATCATCGTTGCGTGGCTGAGGGTGTTCGTCCTCCGTGGTCGGAGTCTGACAGGTTCACGCGCTCTTCGTCAGGACGCCCGAACCTGTTCTCGTGTGACGCCACAGAAAAAAAATAAAAATAAAAATAAGAGAATCTCAGTGACCTTTTTACCTTTTTCACATCTGCAAGACGTTCCTTCTTTCTAACCGGCTTGTCTTTGACTTCGGCCGCCGTTTGGCGTTTGGACTCTGCCGACTCGCTCTCTGACTCGGAGCGGCTCTCCGACTCAGAGGAGCTGTTCGACTCGGAGTTGTGGGATCTCCTCCTCTCGCTGCCATGCTCGCTCTCTGACTGACTTCCTGACTCCGACGCGGAGCGATTGGACTCCTCTGAGGCCGAGTTGCTACAAGAACGAGAACCAGGTCAACCAAAGCATGGCGAGGCGTGATTTCCGGGCGATGGTGACGCAACTTGTGAAAAGAAATTTCTTACAACACACCCCGGTGATTAAACAGTCCCTGCTGGAAATTGGATTAACGGTGGAGTATGTGTTTTCTCCTCGCAGTCAAGAAGCAGAACCCTCATTACATCATGCAGGACGTTCCTCACTCAGCCAAGAACCTCAGAATAACCCCCCCTCTTTTATTAGGACCACAAATCCTCTGACAGTCTGAAATTCTGCAGAATGAAATTTTAACTTTACTGTTCCTGACAAAGACAACTGATTATGTCCATAAATCTGTTATTTTTCTATGTCAATGATAAATTGGGGGTAATAAAAGTTCAAAAAACTACTGACTATGGGTCCGTATCTTGAAAAAAAATGCAAGACTATTCAGGATACGAGAGTTATAAAGACCAGGAAAGATTCATATTGCGAAGTAAATAAACCAAAGGAATTATGAATTGTACTTCTTAAATAACACAGTAACTGTGATCGTGCATCAAAAAGGGAGATAATAAAAAATAAATAAAACAATAAAAGGAAATTGATGGATTAACTGATGTATTATTCATCTACTCCAATTGTCTCACTTGCAATATGTTTCACTATGATAAAGAGAAAATAACGTTGTTTTGAGCCTAACTTGACACAGCATTGAGATTAGATCATAAAGGTGAAACGTCTGCTGATTTAACACATAAACCCTTTTTGCTTTAATAGTGCGCTCCTTTACATTTGAACATGTTCACCGAAAGAGAACAAAAGTTGAACGTTCTCGATATGTGCAGGGTGGGTAAACGCTGCATGTCACTCTCTCCTTGGACACATGGGGGCGCTGTATGCGCTCCGCGTGAGGGCTAACGGAATAAAATCCTCACATGGCTTTTTATAAAACATGTGGGATTTACGTCTTGATATTAATAATAAGATCCAAATGTGTTTGCAGGCTCACATCACTGTCTTTTAAAATGGAAACTCTTAACTGAGAATAATAAAAAAAATAATAATAATAATAAAAAGACGCTGAGGCGACCCATCCGATCAAAGAATCTAAACGTGAATTGTGTGATCATGAGCGAACTGACACTTGAGTTTTGAAAATAAATGTTCCACTTTTGTGGTAGTGAAAGTGAAAGTTAATAACGCCGCGGGGGGAAATAATACTTGAGGCGTTCACGGCTGTTGAGGGAATTGTGACATTCTCCTCCAACGGCCAATGCGCAGGCGCCTTCCCCTTTAAATGACGCCAGAGATGGGCGGGGCGCCGCTGAAAAATCTCGAATTATCATTGGCCGACGTGTTGCTAGGTGGGAGATCAGCCTATGGGGGCGCGCCGTTCGAGCTGCCAGGGACCCGTGTGCTTCCGGTTTCTCTTCCGCACTGGCCCGCTAATACGGATGTGCGAGCAAATGGCCATTTTGAGACGAACGACGACCGGCGTGGAAATGTCACAGCGGACATTCCGACGAGAAAAACTCCACCACGTTAGCGCGGGGACGCTTCCGAGTTCACGGAGGCCCGCAACCCTCAAGTGTCAGGAGTGAGGAAAAACACTAGGTTGGCGTCAGGGACATAGGTCGTATTTTAGTAAAATACTAAAATGGCTGCCACAAAAAAGCAGAGGAAAGTGTGATGTAATGTGCTGCAGTGTGCGGTCACCGGAGGGCCTGGAGGGTCATTGCCTGCCCTCGGCGTCCGAATGTCTCCGCTTTGAGACACAAATGAGTCTTATTGGGGACAAACCCTAGCATCTTGCTTGGCCTGAAAGGCAGCGAACCTGCTATCATGGAGTTAATTTAATAAATAAATATATAAATCATCTGTTGTTTTCGAGTTCCTGCACACATGCAAATGAGATTCTAGATGGAAACAATGGCAATTTTATTTTAATTCGATAGGCACCGCTAAACCCACGTGTACAAGGTGGAATCACAATATCTGAGGGTGATATATACAACGAAAATAACAACACCTTTTGTGAAAAGGGTAATAGGGAACAAAAGGTCATCACATATGAAGTGTCTCAGTGTGATCTGGACAATGGAATCTCTGATTTACATAAAATGTTTTATTTTGCTTGAAAACTGCATTTCAGATTAAACTTTAATGCATGTGTGTCCCGTAAGTTATTTGAAAGGGCCAAAAAGTATAAGCTAAATAGTTTTACTTCATTTTTTAAGACATTTGTTGGTGGGGATAATTCAGACAAAAAAATCTCTTAGAAAACGTTCAATAATTGTGATAATTAACATGCAGTGTGATCAATAAGAAATACATTTAATTTAGTTCTATGCACATTATGAAAGAGCCCCAAAAATTTTAAAATTAATGTCACCCTGAAATATACAGAGTTTGTATCGTGGAGACACTGGTGTAACTTTATGACTGCATAAACAGAGAAGTAACCGTAGGTGTTAACATTTCTGTTAAAAAGAAACAAATCATTTACACATCGTCACATTCTTTAAGATATTTTAATGAGGAGAAATTACTTGATCATGACAAAAGAAAAGGAAATGTCCGACATCCCTGTTAGGAGTGACAGTAAAATGCATAGTTCAACCGAAATGTAGGCCTTGGGAGGACGTAAAAACACAGAAAATTGCATTACATTACGTTGTTAAACCTAGAATCAAACTTAACATGAGCCCTTCTTTCACTGTGCCCAGGATTAAACCAAGAGTATTATGTTGTTTCTGAAATAAACAAGTAAAATAAACATACATAACGTTGATAAAAATGGTGCAATGCAGTACCAAGTTGTAAGACAAGGTCACGTTACAATATAGCGATTAATAGGAAATATTATCTGCAACGTAATCCGGGACAAATACATTTCCATACGTCGAGCACATAAGGTTATCTTGTGGGCAACGACCCCCTGACAAACGGCGGCCTGGGACCGAGGTATGGAGTGTAAAGAAATGGTACGAAAAAGAAAATCAGGGTGTGGCTATTAAACAATAGCAAGGTCATTCATGACAGCGGTGCACTTCATCTAGACCCCGTCGCTAGTGTATACACAGGTGATCAACCATGCTTGACAAGGTAAACAATCAAACCAGATGTGGAAAGGGGCTAAAGAAAAAGTAATATATGGATCATACCTTGATGCGTTGCTTTGGGTCGAGCCTTCATCCTCTTGTTTTTTACTTTTATTCTTCATCATCGCAGTATCCTGAAAAATCGTTTGCCGGAATGGTGTCTTCTTTTTGTTATTGTCCTGGTATTTGCTGTCGAAAAGTTGTAGGGAGGTTTCAACTACCGTGCAAGTCCCACAAGATTGCCTTCGCTCGGCTGGCAGTTAAATCCCAGGCGGTGCGACACGGGGGAAGAAAAGGGCAAAAGATCCAAAAATTGGTGGATCATCGTTCAAATCGCCGGTTTGTTTTGAGTTTAAGGTGACAGGTGCTGTCACGATAACTTGAAAATCCAACGGATATATTTCAATATCTCCCACGGACCGAGCCGCATGCAATTAATTTCAACTGCGTCATCAGATGAAAGACTGAAAATTTGACTTTTAAAGGTGAATAAATCAGTTATTTATGCACTAAATCAATGTAAACATACCGATTCAATGTGAAGAAAGGTAGTAGCCTATAAATGAATCGTTAGATTCAAGTTCGCTGCATCAGTTATAAATCTCCGATTCGAATAAAATAAGTGTAAAAAAATTAATCACAACTTAGTACGAGTAATGATAATAAGCAAAAAAAAGAAAATCGTTTAATCGAAAACAATGTAGGCCTTCTCAGACCTGGTCTGCTGTCAGCCTCAGAGCGACAGAGGCGAGCAGCACTAAAAATGGAGGCGCGCCATGGCTGCCAGAGCCCTGTATGGAAAACAACGACAAGCACTCCCACAGCACAGACGGCTCAAACGGCTCGGAAAAAGCAGCCCCGAAAAGCACACGAAAACGCCGGAAATCCCGTCAAATCGCCTATCGTACTAACGCAGCGATAACTCGCCGTCACCAAGAAGCGATCCCCGTCGAAATACGAGCAAGAAAAACGGTCTGACGAAAGCCCATGGCACCCTTCCCAAGGCTCAGCCGCCATCTAGAGCTCCTTCCTAGCTCTGAAAGCTTTGCCTTTGATTGACGTTATTTCCATTTACCCCACACTCAGGTGATTTTTTAAGTCCCTCCCCTTTAATATCTTTTAAGTTTTTCTTTTACATTAACTTACATTTATTTCATCTCCATGAAACCAGCCACAGGGGGGGGAAACTCTCATTCTCACCATTTAGTAAGAAAAGCATTTAAGCTCGAAAGACAGTTGTTTTTTTTTTGGGTTGCACCAATTGCATCACTTCCTGCTCAGGCAGGAAAGGGGATAACCAGGGGCCATTTTAGACAGCCTCCTGGACACCATTTTGGTTCGAATCGAATTCCATTTAACCATTCGTGTATAACACGTACTTTTCCATGTATACTGGTTATGAACCAAAGCAGATCATCAACTATTGATCCTGTTAGGGTTCTCAAGCAAAGTGCTAGTTTCTTTCAGGATATTGGAAATCAGTTTAAAATGGAGAGATTTGTCAAATCGGCACACTGTTCAAACATTTGCATGTTTGGTTGTACATAAAGTGAAATTATGAGTAGCAAGGCAAACATGGCAACATAAGGGCAGTTTGTTCTGAGTATTCCATGAAACAACCAACCACAGCGCGACAAGAAATACTTGAAAATTTTTACGCCAGGTACTCATTTGTACATTCCAGGTAAGCAGGCTAATGAAACAAAGTCAGGGAAAAAATACGATGTTATACACTTTATTAAAAAGCAACATTTGAATACCAAACGTACAAAGGCTGATTCTGTTTCTCAAAAACAACAGTGAGATTTTTCAGTCCAATAAAAAGCCAGCAATGATGTTCCATTGTCCATGTTGACGTAAAAAAAAAAAATCAAAAATTCCATTTGGAATCCATTCCGAAAAAAAAAAAGAAAAAACAGCTTAAAATTTGGCTAACAGCAAGATCACTCGCCATCTTCACGTTTAACAACACAGTCTCCATGTCAGCAATATCCAGTTGAATGGGGGTCTTGATGGGACAAAAAAAAGAAGGAAAAAGTGTAAGCCCACGGTGCAAGTGAAATGGTCAATGACTCTTGATCTAGCCGTTACAAGAGGCATGCTGAACTAGATCAAAATCAATACAACATACTTGGCTAGCGTCAATTACAGTTAGCTAGCCGTGTGGTTAGCTAGTGCCATCATAAAATGGAAGTATCTGTACAGAAGCCCTTTGGGGACAAGTTGCTTATCTTGTGAATTTGACCAATCTGTATGATTTAAATTAAGTGTAACCTTGACTACAAATTGGGGAGCGTTCATAATCCAGCTTCAAACTTCTTTTTGCTTTAAGTGTCTAAAATGCAGAGTTCTGCCCATAGATGTGTTCAGACCAAATGCTAGGTTCTGCACATGGTCAATTGTTGTGGCGACAAGACATCAGACCAAGCTCATAACAAGGCACAAAATCTGCACAACTCAAGTAAAAATCAAAACGGCGAGCAAGTAAGAACCTTCTGCCGAAAATTTTTCTTAGGTCAAACATTCACAAAGCACTGTGTAAGTTTCACCCATCAACCTTGACTGTGGCAGAGCTGATCAATTCTCTTTTCAGAAAATAAAGAATTTGTATGTCTGGTGCGTTGTTGATCTGATGTAGACGTGATGTGTGCAGTTAGTGATGAAACTCTACTACGAACTGATCTATGTCTTCCAAAAATTAGGTTTTGGTTGGCAGTTGAAGTCACGAAAAGCTTAAAGAAAGCTGAGGAATTCACAAAAACATTGCAACTAAGGTGTATATCCAGGAAACTAAAATATCAATTTTTCATTTCCAATTTATGAATTCAACATATAGAGGGCAGCAAAATATGCACTTTAGCCATGGCTACCAGAAACAGCAGTTGCTCATCCAGATGAGAGAATTAGCAAATTTACACTGGCATGTATACTTTTGCAACAAGACATGGTTAAAAAGTACTTAGCCTTTGGACTGAACACACCAATACTTTGATCATATTCCAACATAATACGCACAGACATTTTGGACCTTACATGCAACTGACTGATTTTTCATAAGCTAAAATCCTTTACTAAACTTTTGATTTGAATTTTAGCATTTTTTGATCAACAGGTAAATCCACCAATTTAGACTGAGTGAATTCTCCTGAAAATATCAAAATTTTGTTTAACAAGTGACTGCCTGAGAGGGCAACTAAGGACTTAACCAAATGTATACCATATGGTATTTGAATAACTGTTAAACAACTGATGTCTACAGCTATTCACCTATATAACAAGAAACATATGTAGGAGCAACGGCTGTGTAAATTATTCTTTCGAAGAAAATAATTTCTGGTCAAAGATGTGATTAATCATTTTGACACTTTGAAAAGATTTCAATTCTACAAATCCTCTGCAAGGGAGGGGATCCACTGCACTTCAGTGGAAATCCTTAAGTAGAATCCATTCTTAAATCCTGAATAATTTGAAATATCTGATCAAATATCTAACTGTTATTTTGGTCACGATAGAAAAGACAAATGACTTCATTTAACAGCCATGTATACTAGCAGCAGCTTAACTGCTCCTGAGCTACCTAAAAACTGAAGATTGAATGAGTTGGACATTAAACAAAACATTGATTCTAAATAATCAGCTCGATTGAGACACAGAGCATAGTTGATTTAGATTGATTAAAATTGGAATCAGAGGCAGATTTTTCCGAACAAAAAATTGCCACAAACACCAGCCCATGCTCAAAGTTAATGTATGTTTAGTAAGTGCACGTTGACAACTTCCGATTTGCTTCATAGTCTATTAAGTGTCGCAATGATGGCATTAGTCAACAGTTAGCAACACAAAATGTGAAACCAAAAGTTCACGGCTATCGGAAATTTCAATGGGTCATTGTCAATCAAACATGATTGGAGAATTGAAAGATTGAATAGTTAATTAGATGCTAAATACTAATTAAATGAATAAGAGCTTGAAGATTCCTCGCAATTTGCCAATTTAAAATATAATCCAACTAGTCAACGATAAGACACCTATCCCCAATCTTAAAACAATCCTAATTTTCATCCAGCAATGCTTGGAAAAACTAGGCGAATCTCTCCTTACTCAAAATGGCATAAAATTCACAAGTGAAATAAGGTAAATGTGACAGGGTTTAAGCTGTGCTACATCACTGATAAATGGATTTCAAATTTTTCGTAGAAGAATTAATTTTTTCAAAAGAATGAGGCTTATTTTATTAGAACTAACAGAAGGTAAATTGTAAATGTTCTTTCAAAATGTTGAAGCGAGGCATCTGCTGAGTATATAGAATCAGATATCAAACTTTAATGTGTAGATGCCGTATTTTGTCCACATCAATGTCTATTATTAGCCTTTCAAAGTGAAATGTGTCAGTATTTATTCAAGATGAACATGAGCTAAAAATAAAAATGAAGACGCCTGAAGCTCTACTGAAGTTAGAATGAGTTAAAGGGGACAAACTCTCAAGTCTCAAGTTGAGGGGAAAAAAAAAACATCAGATCTTCGCAATGTTCATCAAATTACCTGGTCAAACTTGAAAACTTACAGAGTTGTCTTCTTTTCTCGTTCTCGCTCCAAAATGTGAAACTCTTCACACACGTCCATGTCTGCACTGTTGAGGACATGAGAACACCAATGAATGAAGTCTATCATAAATACGCAACAAAGTATAAACACAAAACATGTAGATCAGTCAACATGACCACCAAGAAACTATTCAAAGCATTTTAATCTTTTTCTTTTGAGACTCCAACTGGTTCCAGTACACTGTAACATGGTGTGTGTTACATACTATATTTGACACATAAATAAATAGCTACTGTTCTCCATCATCATGTAAAGGGGAGTGTGGGGCAGGCATTAAGACTTTTTTCAGGCCTATTTTTAAGTGTCAGGTTATGTTTCTTTTTCTCCAACATGGTATTTATTTTGTTACTTTTTATTTTCTTTAAAATAGAAATATTATAACTAAGCATGCACGTGTTTCATATTTGACTCAATATCTCCAGGGGTTCAAGTTCTACAGTTGACACCCGAATGTAATCATTGAAACCTGTCTGGTTTGCTATTTAAAAAGGTCACTCATTTGACAGAATTTAAGAATATTATCACCCAAATAAGGCCAAATAAAGTAGACACATTTTAATTAATTTATTCTTGCCTAAGACATCTGACCAGTTATTCTTGGGAGTGCTGAGTGACGCTCTTTTAAAAGAGAGATATGCCCACTCACAGATTACCCTGTATGGATGTAATAAAAAGCTGTATAAGCTTACTGCTGACTGGTAAAAAGAAACCTTTTAATAATGTAGAAAAACCTCCTATATTGGCAAGTAATATTGAATATATTCAATAGACATTATTTGCTACTGTATTGTGTGTATTGTATTGTATGTAGAGTGTATTTGAAAACTTCTATCTTTAAGCTATTTTGTAGCGAAACTAATCCTGTTACAAAAACTTCAATAGGCTTATATGAGCAAATGCAAACAACTGAAAATACATTAAGGTAACTAAAAAGAAAAAAAAAGGTTAAAATCTTCATGTTAAGATTGATATGATCAGATCAAATTATTCTGACAGTAAGTGGTGATTACCTTCAATGCAAAAAAACAGCCGCTCAGTTCATTGATGAAGCCCTGATGGTTCACGTACATCTTACCCCGCTAAACTAATAAGGATATTCTCTGGGTTTAAAAAAAAAACTTTTAATGTTTGTTCGTAAAGTTTGTTTTAGATGTGATTATGAAAAATCTCAAATGATCCGAAACTTGAAACATTTGACTACTCATTCATTAGACATGATTTTCTTATTTACACTGATGTTTTTTAGCAGATAGATGCACCACATGATAAATTCTGACCAGAAAAATGTATACTAGTAACAAAACTACAATAACAGACTTTTTCGCCATACGCTGGTGTAACACTAAATAGTAACAAATTCAATTTAAAAAAAGAAAGTGATGATCCATAGACACCAAAATATAATGTCAATCTTGTTTCCTTCAAAAGGTGAATATAGCACCTCCCACTGGTCTAAATGGATCAGCGGTCTAACGTCTGAAAATCATAGAAATGTTGGCTTTTTACTCAAATTGTTGTCGTTTTATAAAGAAAACGAGGTCTTCGGTGCCACTACGGCGTTATCTTCAGATTCTGAATCAAAGTTATGGACGCAGTGAATCAGCTGACTATAGGGCGCCATGGCTCGAAGCTAGCTAGCATGCATCGTTGACGTGAACATGCCTTACTGTGTGATGCCCATAGACTTTATACAGACGCAGCAATACACATTTAGCTCAGTAGCATTAGGCCAAGCCAAGTGTTGTCTTTATTTCTTGCATGTGTGTGTGTGTGTGTGTGGGGGGGGGGGGGGTCCCCAAAATACACAGTGCCT
>CAAKHD010009146.1:26983-48398 GCA_901007705.1 Fistularia tabacaria | reverse complement strand
GTGGTGTTTTTTTTTTTTTTTTTTTGTGAGTTGTGGTGGGGGGGGGGGGGGGGGGGGGGGGGGGGGGGCACCAATAATCACCATGGCTATTTTGTATCATGCCAAAGTCTCAGCTGACAATCTTTAAGCCAAATGTCTAAGTTTAGATTATACGAAATATTAAATAAAATGCACTATTCTTCCTAAATTTCTTCCGTAATTACTTACAGAGGTGTTCCTGATTATGTATCACCCCGTACGAACATTTTTTTTGTCAATGGCTTTGCAACTCCTCACATCTTACCTCATCACCATTCAAAGGGAAATCAGCACTTAAAATAGGTCCAACGAGGCCATTGAGCTCAATGCCCTTTTTTGTGGTTTTGTTAATTGAGGCAGTTATGTTTTAACACAATAGTTTGAGGTCCTGAATGTTTCATATGTTAGCTAAACAGAAGAATGATGGAAAGGTTGGTCGGATAAAGAATGTTGGCTGATCAGCCATCAATCTTGAACAAGTTCTTACTGAGTTGGCTAACATTTCTACTCATTAGGTATTAACAAAGACGACGTGCTAAGGGCCAGAAGGGTTCTCTGCTTAGCAATCAAAGATTTTTACTTTGCTGTGCTTTTGTTTGCATTGATGCGAAATAACAGCAATGAATTTCGGGACTCACTTTTGTTAAAAACAAACGTAGTCTAAACTTGATCGGGTGTTCATAGGTTATTGAACAATTAACATAACCCTACAATTGGCAGAGAAACAAATGCGCAAAACTGTACTGTTAGCTCTCCAGATGGTCAACTTGGCTAAATTGGTTGGTTTGTGTTGACGTTTTTGACGCCGTGAATGCACAGCTTATGTGACATAAAAACTGTATAGTTGCTTAAACTATATTGAAAGTTGTACCCACAGCGCAGTGTGAATCCTGCAAATCCACCAGTCCACCACTCTGCCGTCGCAAAATTTCAAACCTATAAAGCAGAGAAATCAAGGTTCTTAGAAAAGAAATTGTCATTAGCACACCCTGCTGGTTCCATCGTACTAGCAGTTAAGATATAGATAATTGTAACAATTTGAACGACTTAGAGCAAAAAATGTGCCTTATGGGGCTTAAAATATAAAAACATACCATTTTGCTTTGGGACAACGCCATCCTTTCTTCTCTGACGCAACCTCGCCAATGATCGTGACAATCCCTGCTAAAGAGAAAATGGACATATTAGAAATTTGAAGCCTACATTGGGAAAAACCATCCAGAACCTATTGGTTGGTAAAATCCTTCAACAATGTCATTTCAGAGATCATTAAAATATAATTAGCATATTGAGGAAACAATTAAGATGTAGGGTGCGCGTTTTTGGAAAATGTTCTCCATTCGCAATCTTGGTGTTGCAAAAATAACTGTCGCCAACACCAAGATCCTATGGAGAATATGGTGGTCAGAGAGGACATTTTGTTTTCTGCAGTGTGGTACTAATCCTTTGGATTTAACAATATGTTCAGAATACAAATATAGTTTAGAAAATCTACTACTAAACCTGTTTTACAGTGCCTTGCATCAGTCATTAGATGTGGATAAATCAACAATCTCATCAAGGGGACGTGAAGACACTAAAGGAATATTATTTTATTTCTAAAATATCAATAGAGATAACTGTGCTTTCTAAAATATACATACTTGTATGGATGGTTTCTAACATCAAAATTGTCTTTGTGTGTGCTGGAGGTTAAATGTGAAATGGAAAAGATAAGTAAATGTATATATTTAAATTACTACTTCATTCAGTACCTCAAAGGGTTAAAAGCCAACACCCTGTTTAGTATTTCGAAGTATATCTAAGTTTATTTAACATATAGAGCATTTATTCGACAAACAGGTGAAGTACAATCCAAGTGTGACATCTACAATGAATAAAATCCTGTGGTTTAATGTGTTTTAAATATTTTACTATATTGTCCCAATTTATTCCAACCTTTTTTAAGACAAAAGGTATTAAACATTCAACACATACTTAAACCGTGTTACTGTCAACATCTGAACACGTTTTTGGGTGGGATTATATAGAAAAACATTTTTTCTAATATTTCTCCACATTTTCACGTCGGTGAAAAACCCCAGAAAACCTTACAAAAAGAAAAAGGGGGAAAATACCTGACGCTTGTTGTGTTTATGTCCAACAAACTCAATACAACGTCGAAAAAACGATGAAAAGAAGCTTAATTTCCTCGTTAAAACCCAGCTGAATTCAACAAGGGCATTTGCCCTTTCAAGGACAAAGCAAATTTTAAATGCGTAGGTTGAAATATCCCCAAACAGGTCGAATAAATATCCGCCCGCTCGAATAGAAACGACATTAAGTCGAAAGAGAAGTGGCAAACATGCATTTTCCATCAGCCAAAATAGTATTAAAAGCATTTTAAACTGCCTAGACCGTTTTCTTTATTCTTCTCTGACAGCACACCCTGGCCATTTTTACAACACTGCGTCGAACTGTCGTTCTTTCCACCATATTGCCATACGCCGCGGATCCGCGCTTTCCTGCCACGAATGTCCTATTCCTCGAATGTTCTTACCCATTTCCGAGGCCGTGGCTATCCCCCGTTCGTCTGCCCCGGCCGGCGTCGTCTTTTTCGGGCGTTTTTCGCCGTCGCGGTGGGGGTTTTCGGCCGCATCGTTCCGCGCTTTCCTCCCCTCTGAGCTCGGCTGCCTCCGCTGCTGTGTTGCGTGTGTCGTCCTCTCTGCCGCTCCCCGAGCTCATATCCTTCAGCGGCTCTGCCCACTTTCCTCTCAACGTAAGCCAAACTCCACTTCCTCTCCAGCTCCGTCTTGCTAGCAATGGCCGCCCCGCCGAATCTGTACACCGAGGCGACTGTATGTTACCTCGACACACTCACACACACCAAAAAAAAAAGCACACTTTAACGCGCGAAAAACGCGACGTTTGTGTTACTGAAACAACAAACAACTTAACAGACGGGCCGATTGTTTTATTTCTTGATTTTTTTCGCCGTTGACGAATAACAACCTCCCGTCTACTCAGGTGAACCAACTCGTCTCTTGAAGCTAAATTTGCACGTTAGCCTCTTTAGTTTCATGTTTGCGACCCACTAAGCATTCACATTTAATACACTTTCTAAAATGTCTTGCGTTATGTCAGAGCCATTACTGCATGTAAAGACAGACCCTAAAATGTTATTTTCTGTTGGCTTACATGCAACACACAGAAGGCGCAAGGCCCCACTTCGAATTGATATGGAAAATCAAATCAGGTTGTGTACGTTCTCGTCATGAAATTACGAATGTACTGGCAATAACATCTCTTTTCAAATTATGAATGTACTGGCAATAACATCTCTTTTCAATTGATTACGAGCAGTCCGGATCTGATGTAGGTTTGTGATATGGATGCGTAAATGCAACTTGGTCACTACATCGAAACAGCTTTTTGAAGAGATTCGTCCCTGATAGAGTCCGTGCTTAAGAGCCCACATTTAAGGGTTGACAAGCACCACACTTCCAGATGAGGTTTAACACGCACCACACTTGACATGGTTGTCCTTTGTTTTGGTATTTCATAGGAAAAGGAATTTAAGAATATCACACGTGCCATTTGGCCTGCTCAAAACTTAATTCTCGTTCCAGTAGCCTGGTCTGCCTATTAATAAAACTACCAAGTCAGGGGCATAAATTGCATTACTTGTTTTCGTGAAAGTATTTTGGTCGAATCGAATCAGGGGTTCAGCGGGGGCAACCCAAGTTAGAAAGGCTTTTGCTGCTCAGTCTGTACAACCTTTGTTGGGCTGTGCATGGAGTCTGGTATGTACTCCACCCCCATCACCGGCCAATGAAACATACAACGCCACTGCGCATGCCTCTGCTGTGGAAGATTTCTATTTAAAGCTCCTCGGCCTAGCAACAGGAGGACCATGCAAGTACATTAACAATCCGGGCTTTGCAAGCGCAGCATGCATGGCCTTACCGACAAACGGGTCGTTCAGGTTTAACCGCCGAAGCTACCTATCGTATTGCACAACAAACCCACAATCTTTGTCTGAACTGGCAGTGCACATGAGGTATACAAATTACATTGTTGAAGGAAGTTAAAAAAAATTCCCAGATCTACCCGAGGCTGTAATGGCTTCGTTGGCCAACGCTCCACCGCGCCACCATGTTTTGAGAAAACAAGCAAAGTTTTTCTTGCGCACATTCAGACAAGACTCCTATACTGTTTCTTGAGAACACCAACTGTCCAGAATTACGAAGCGCCAGCTGTAGAAATCATCAAGGAAAGACAATGTTTTGTTTGGGTTTTTCTTAAGCTGTAGGGAAACACATTCTCTGCCTCACAATATTCAGTGTGCCCTAGAAAGAATTGAACAAAGAACAAAAGAATGCACAATGAGAGGCGGTAAAGGGCTCAGTTTGCTTGCCACACAGAAGTGAACCAAACAACTGTTGCAGGAGGGCGTGCCCCTCAAACGCTGCATACACAAACAGGCTGGGCTCCGTTCATGCGTACTGTATTTCCAAATTCCCCACCCAACTTAAACATACATAACAAATAACCTTTAAAAGTTTCTGTAAGCACATGTGTCTGTGGTCCATCCCACTGAATCGGATTGTTAACTGGTGCGACTGCTCAAAGAGAAATTTCAACAGCAAAGAGGGCAAAGTGAAAATCTCGTGATTGGTATGCAGGGACCATCAAATATTAATATCACCACTTATTAACCCTCAGTTCATGGTAATATATTTTCAAATCATATCATTTCATGGGCTGAGAAACACGACCTTGTGTGAAGTACTTTAACTTTTTTCTATTCTTGGTAGTTGAAACAATTCATCAAAATGCATAAAGATGATTTCAGTCTAAAAGCTTTGCTGGAAAAGGGTTACAAAGGGAAAAAAAATTTTAAAAATGTTTTTTTTGCAAGTACTGGCTTTGTTATTTTTATACTTTTCAAATACTTATATTACACTTGTTTATTTTTGACGTTATTACTGTTGCAGAGCAAATTAGAACCCCCCCAAATGAAGACAGTTGGATCCAACAACATAACAGAAGGACTGAGCCGATGAAATTTTCACCACTGCTGCTGCAGCTCAGGATCATATTTTCCCTTGTGGCGAAAGACTCCGACTCAACATCAATAATGAATCTGAATTTGAAATGAAGCTGCAGTTGTTCTGTTCTAGCCACTGGGCCCCAGTCACACAGACCACACAGGTCTACTGCTCTTTCTTGCAGCTGCTCTACAGTCCAGTCCCTGTGACATCAGCTTGCTGCCCAAACAGAGCTACTGTTGTTATTTTGTGCTGCCATCTGGTGGGCTTTCATCAAATCCAATGGGATACGACACCAGGCCAGTCGTAGAAGCTTCGCACTCATTAAATCCAATGGGTAACACACTAGGCCAGTCGTAGTAACTTCGCACTCCTTATTAAAGTCTGTCACCTATTCCTCACTTTTAACTGAAATGAGCCCCTGCATTATTTAATACTGCAATAAAAAAATTAAATGATATCTTTAAAAAACAACTGAGTTCTTGTCGAAACAGACGATCCGTGACTTCAGCTGTGGGAAGATAGCCAAATGTTGGCCTAGTTTTTCACTGCAGACTGTAAACATAGCTGGCACAAGGAAGCAATGCTGACTGAGAAAAAACATTAATCAAGTGAAAATATTTTCTATTTCCCATATGTCTGCTGAGAGGTGACTTCTAATTTGAGTCCTACATGTTGGGATTTTTTGGAGGGCAGGATTTGTTGTGATGAGCCTCCAGTCCGCTGCCCTTGAAAAACCGTGCTTGCTGTTGCTGATGAGTAAACAGATTAAAGAGGCCTTCACATGTTGTGGGGAATTAATCTACTGCGTGTGAAATCGAAAATGCTCACTAAAGTGGTGTTGAGAAGTGTTTGGCTGGATGAATAGATAGATAGATAAATAGTATATAACAACAACAACATTAGATAAATGATAATAGTATATGACAAAAACAAAGTCCTGCAGTGCTCCAAAGCACCCCTGGAAGTACCTGGACTGGAGAAAGGTGAATGTAAAACTATTATGATTATTGATTTTCCTCACATCTTGAAGGTTTATGATTCACAGCTGACCTCTGACCTCAACCCACACTCCTGAAACTATTTTGTCACACTAAGCAAGAGAAAACTTCCGAATGATTGCTCCTGTGATTAAACAAGAGATCGTTCCTGGGAGGTGACGCGCACGCTTCCAATGCAAACACTTGCAGAAACGCGTGGGCTTCATAGGAAGCTCGGAATTTAGATAACTGCACATAAATAACACGTCGAAAAGAACAAAAACACTGCCCAGCATTCAAGACGCGCGTATATCGTCACCGGCTATTGAAAATAATTCGATCTCCAGAACCAGACAAATCGTGCGAACCTTTCGGAAAATATCAACAAAAAGCGTCGTCTCTTCTCCAAAATGCGTTTGGGATTAACGGGGACGGATTAGTCAAAGGCGGAAAGTACGAGATGCACCTGAATGCACCGCGGCAGCTGATAACGTCCCCCCCCTCCTCCAGTACCGGGAGGAGAGGCCGGCCCACGGAGCGCTTCCGGAGGCGGATAATCCCCTCCATCTCCGCACGAACAGCGAAAGCAAACGGGAGGGAATTATTTCGGCTCACCTCCGCGGAAGCACGGTTCCTCCCGTCTCCCCCCAGGGCGAGAAGTTAACTCAAGTCGAACGAGGGGGTGTGGGCTCCGCCATACGGGAGATCTTGGAAGTCCGAAGCGATGGCCGCCGTCGTCTGCGGCCCCGAGGTGCGTTACGGGAGTCCGGCGCCGATAAGCGGCTGCGAGACCCTGTAAGCGGCCGTGTCCGCGCTTCGGTCATTCGGAGGAAAAACCGCTGTCCGCATCGCCCGCGTCCTTCCTCGGCGTCATGGTACCCCCCCTGGCCCTGCTGGTCGCGGCTCTGTGGAGCGTCAGCGTCCGCGGGGAGCCCCAGACTCTCCCCTCGCCCGCGGTGCTCCTGAACGCCACCTCTTCGCCGGTCACCCGCCGAGACGCGGCGGCGAGCAACGTGACGGAGGCGGCCGTGGGCTCCCGGATGTCGTCCGTCATGACCTACCTGCCCACGCTGAAGAACGCGGTCATCCTCGTCTGCGTCCTGACAGCTGTTCTCATCACCTGCCTCGTCGTCAAGGTGGTCAGGTAGGCAGGAGACGCATTGTCGCACCCTTTATTATTATTATTATTATTATTACTATTAGTAGTAGTATTTTATTTAAATATCAAAATCTTTTTTTTATTTATTTGGCTTGGAAGTGTTTGGAAAGACGTCACCGACGCCAGGGCTTCATTTCGCCGCTGGAGGTCCGGGCCTAATTAATCTCCCTCTTGGGAGTTGTAGTTCGGAGGCGCTTTGGTGCGCCTACAATTCATTCGCCTGAAAACCAGGTGACTCCTAATCGATAACCTTTATGGATTGTAATGGCTGATGAGCTGTGCGCGCCCAGTGTCTCCCAGTCTGTAAATAATCCCTAAGTCTTTTTTTTTTTTTTTAAGTCAATTG
Source organism: Fistularia tabacaria (assembly GCA_901007705.1). Lineage (NCBI taxonomy): Eukaryota > Metazoa > Chordata > Actinopteri > Syngnathiformes > Fistulariidae > Fistularia > Fistularia tabacaria. Next base: position 40,865 of record CAAKHD010009146.1, on the reverse strand, counting down.
TAGTCCAGTGTGATCTATTGACTACTACTTCTTTTCCTTTGGGCTTTCCCCCCCCACAGCGAATCAACCTTCTCCATCTAGCCCTATTCTCTGTATCCTCCTGACATGGCTGTTAAAACCTAAACGAAGCGGAAACAACTGGAGTATTCTTGTACTTTTAACCGCTCATGTTTTATATTTCATCATTTTAAATGGTTTTGATCAACCTGAGGAGAAGGAGTGCGTCTAAAGTAAACCAAGTGTGATTAAAATAAACTACAATACCCAGTGAAAAAGGTGACGGCTCTCATCAACTAAACCACTAATGTCACCAAACGAGAAGGACATTACAACCCCTTACATTTAAACCCATGTGTAATGCTAATTAATGATAACTTATTTAACAAATACATAATTCCAAATAAAAATATTTAGCTCTAAATAGAACGTCGGCTATATTTATATTCAATAGAGGGTTTGACTCATGAAATCCAAGTCCGACTACAAATAAACCCATTTTGTCAAATGTGAAAAATTTCTAGTTTCTTCATCTTTCCATGGCGGTTTAGCTGAGTATCTGCGTGGCATGGAGACGTATATGACATCGCTCGGGTCTCGAGACATTTTCCGAAATGAATGGGGCAAATAATTGATGAAATCGAATGGAAATCGATAGTTTCTAATTGGTTCAATCGTTTTTGACATCGCAGTCGGGTAATTGTGTTGTTTCTATAAATAACATCCTGCTTTTCTCACAGATCTGGGAGACGAATCCGGAAGACCCGGAAATACGACATCATAACGACACCGGCGGAGCGTGTGGAGATGGCGCCCCTCAACGAGGACAACGACGAGGACGACGACTCCACTCTGTTCGATGTCAACTACAGGTTCGTCCCCTAAGCGGACACCGGTTCCGTCTTATTTCTATCTGCCGAGCTCAGTGTTTGCACCGTTGTCGTGGCAACGAGGGGGAAAAAAGGCCCTCTTTGGCACGCCCACATGTAGCCAAGGACATTGTCCCCCTTCACAGTTTGCTAAGTCAACCTCTGGTATCTCACATTCGCCTCGACACAGAACAAACCCTGCTCCTGGAATGTTAAGCGGTCTCCACTTGTATAGCGCTTTCACACCGATTGCTTTACTCTAGATTACGTTCGCACATGCCGATGACCGCAGAACCTCCAGGCAAGGTGCTAACCAGTCCATCAGGTGCAACTTGGAGGGGGGTTCAATGTCTTGCAGACAGCCGCCCCTGAATACCATGATTTTTTTTTTTTGAATCAAAACCATCCTCTTAAAAAGCAGTTTTAATCCCAGACTAGGCTTAAATTGTTTTGCACCCACTACAATTGAGATCATCCTGATAAACCCATTTTGTTGCTGGAAGAAAACAAACAAACAAAAAAAGCCTCGATTGTTGCGTGGAGAGCAGCCGTCGGCGTTTCTTGAATCGTCCCTAGAAGTTTTTGCGGAAACTCATTCGAGTTGTTGTTTTTTTTTCTTTTCATATCACAGGAAAGCTGACTGTATTAAAATTTCTGTGAAACTACGAAACCCGTTTTCTTTGAGTTACATAGGTAAATGGCTTTTCAAAGCCCGAGCTCTTCTCTGTTGACTTTATGTTCCAACCCTTCCGTCCTTGAATTGTTCTCACTGCTTCCTCGAGGAAGCGATGACGGCTTGTTTACCTAGCCCTTGAGCCAGGGAGTACTGCACCCCCCCCCACGGAGTGGAGAGGAAGTTAACAGAGTTATTCCTCTTTCTTCTCCGCAGGTGAACACCAGCGACATCAGCTCCTGCGCTTTTCTTTCCTGGATCCAAGTCCTGCTTTTTCGGTGTGTGTGCCCCTTCCCCCTCGTCCCCGGGTCTCCTCAAACCGGTTCTGTGCTGGTCGCGCATGGCTTTTGTCCGAGTTTCAACAACGGGAGGCCACACGGGTCGTCGACATACTGACTCGTCATCGATCGGCCCAACCTCTACCCCTCCAACGACCCCGCATCTTTCCTCCCCTCAGACGGCGGCCGCTCCGCAAAGGCTCCCACTTCACACGATTCTAATTGTTTGTATCCTCTGCAGCCGATCGGCCGAGGATGTACGCCGGCGTCTTGTCACGATTCCGCGTGCACAGTTCTCTACAGGGTGGAGCATATCTGTAATCATACTAGTGATCTTTTTTTTTTTTTTTTTTTTTAGTTGGCGTTATTAGATATATTTCTTTATAAAGAAAAGAAAAGCGAGGGCCGGTCAAGGTCATCGTGTGAAGTGCAGAGGCGCCGTACGCTGAAGAGCAGCGGCGTCGGCAAGATAAAATAATGTTATTTTTAACTAAAACTTTTCGTACCAAAAGCTCCCATCTGTGTGCTAACCAAATGACCGCGTGCACGCGCAGGCGCACATACGTACACACCGTCCTCTCTCCCGACGTACGAAGTTGTCGTATATTTTTTTACCGTGTTGTTGTTTGATACGTCCCGATGTTGCTGCTATATCTCAGCTGTACTCTTTAAATATCTGCAGTAAAGGCTCAAAGGATACGACATGCCGTATTCGTGCGTCGTTCAGAGGAGGACGGCGTGACGCCCCTTCGAAAACAAATCCATCGTTTTTTGCTATTTGGAAAATAAACGGTTCGATTCACTTCTCACCGTTAGGGGAGGTTGCATGAGTTTGGTGTGGAGGGAAGCGAGTGCACAGCAGGACTTAATCACATTACCCACTGTTCTTTATTTTAAAACGCTCGCCACGCTGACTGGATAAAAGCCCCCCCACACCCGCTGCCCTCTTCCCCTGTCAGACAAAGGCCGAAGGGATGGCAGTTTTATCGATCATCGAGCACCGTGAGATTTGAGTGCTTGTTACAGTTTAATCCGCTACATTGGACGCAGCGGCGAAAGCTGGCCAATCATATACCGAAAACACCTCGGGGTTCGTGGAGCGAGCGCCAGCGGTTATGTAAAAAACAGAAAATCTCTGTCAGATGACTTCACAATGTTGTTATTGGATCCCAGGAAGTCTAATTTCGGCCTGTTAGACAATCAGTTGAGAACAGTTTCGCATTTCACGAGTGAGATTATTGATAATCGATCACATGTCCCGAAGCCCGTTGTTATCCAACACACTCGATTTGGTTTCGTTCGTGGACCGAGGCACCGCATTTGCTAGGACAATCCCACATCAATCACAAATCTCAAACTAAGACTTCAAATGAACAGGACGATGCAGAGCCGCATTTTCCAGTACCTTTTTAATTCAAAACACACAAAAAACAAGAAAGCACACAGCTGTCGCTCCCTGGAAAACGCCACTGTGGAAAGAGTCTGGATTGAGTATCCACAGCAACCGCTGTGGACGACCTTCTGATATATCTGATAGTGCAGCTGAGCCAGCCGGACTGCTACCACTACTCCCACGTCCAACCTCTTTTCTGTTTAAATACATAAAGACGTACTGTGTAACACTGGATAGCGTCCCCGTACGCACCATTCGTCCCGAACTCTCCGACGAAAGCTCTCCTGTGCAAAAGCCTTGAATGAAAGACTGTTGATTTTGGGACGTGAACACTACTAACACCGAGATAAGCGTTGAGGTTAAAAACGCATTCTTCTGTCGCTCACGAAAGTAGAGAGGCTTGTTTTTATGTTAGTTTTGTGTCACTGTGGAAAATCCATGTACATTTAATGATTTTTTTTTTTTAAATTTTTTTTCCCCCCTCTTTCTGTCTTTGCCCCCAACGAGCGGCACACGAACTGATCTTCTTGTAAAACCAGTCTGAATAACCGCGATAGCTATTTGGGGAGCCTTTGCCACTCAACCTGAGTCGTAAAGAAGACGGTAAACAGCGTTGTTTGGGTTTATTGGAGACACATCCGCACTTGACGTCTGATGTTGCGTGTTCCCGCAACTGTTTCCTCTATTTCCATTTCTTTTCTTTTTAAAACACTAAAATAAAACGGCGTCTTTTTGAAGTGTGAAGCTGCTCTGTGGGAGATGCATTAAGTGTGTGTGTGTGTGTGTGTGTGTGTGTGTGCGCGCGCATGCACACATGTTTTCTGATACTTGGCGCAATTTCCACCGCCGACAAATACAAAATTGCGACGACTGAACCGCACAATTCCTTCATCCGCAGGTCGGGGAGTCTTTCTAAAGCCGCTAAGCCTCCAGATAAACATGCACAAGTTATTATTTCAGGGGGGGTTTGGACAAAAAACAGCTGCCATCAAATGGGCGCACGCACACACACACACACACGCACACAAATTGCGAAGGAAGAAAAGTTATAAAGGATTATCTTCATGGCGTAAACTCCAGGCGAATGCAACATTCTGTATAAATAAAGTTTTATAGCGTAGGTCTCAGACACTGTTTCTGTTCTCCTGAGCCCCGATGAGCACAGACGCAGCGACACATTCACGGCCTCAGACTGCTGACGTCTGTCGAGGCTTTTCTTAACTTAATTGGCAGCGTCATTCGTCCGTCGTGTAAATCTACAGGAAGCAACCTGTCAAAAAACACTCTTGCGGTATGTGCAAATAACGAGGCTGCTGGTTTCACTGCAGAGCACTCGATTTTTCTAATACATGGGCTGGAATCTGAAGAATATTTTAACAAACAAAGAAAAAAAAAAACTTGTAGGTTTGAAAAATGGACCTTAAAGTTTAAATGGAAAAACTTCACCTCATTTTTTTTTTTTTTTTTTTTGCACATTCTGTCCATTCTTTGCACTTTGTGTTTGTTTTAAAATTCTCAAAAAGACCAAATGTTATTTTCTTCCGTAATAAAAACCCAGAACATTCACCTCTGTCTGTCTGCACGGTGTATACCGGTTGTAGGCACGGGGTATCTTGCCCCCCCCCTCCATTTCTGAGCACATGTCGGGTGTCGCGTCCTAGACTTATTAAATGCATGCAACCGATGATTTTATTTTGAAAAAAGGCTTTAATTCTACCACGGCTGAAAACGCTTCCAGCTCGGAGACGACCGTTCTGCTTAGAATCAGAGCAGGTAAGTTTGCGCTCGGCAAACGTGCTTTGTGTGAACAGCTGGTTCGCTCCTTTACACTCATGAGGCCCGCGCACATTTTACCCCGTCCTGCATCGGGCAGCCACGGTAACCGCGCGTCGTCATGCGGACGATCGACGACCTGCTCGAATGAAAAGTCAAGAATTTCCCCCGAGAAGGCCAAACGTAAAAACTGCATGACATAAGCCGGTATTTGAAGAGGAAAGTCGTGACCTTCATTTCGCAGGGTCCGACGTGCTGCTGTTCACCATGAAATGTAAGCGTTTGAACGTGTCTCTCGCCGTCAGGCTCCACGGTTTTTGATAAGTGCTTCCATCTTGTGGCCCGACCGGCGACTCACAAGAGCCTCTTTTGGCAGCGTCTCAGAATTACATTGAATTAACCAGTAATAAGCCCCCTGTTGTCCTGTGACCAGTTTAAAAATAAGTACTGTTGAATTACAAGTGGATGCCAAAACACCCCAGAGACATTCGACTCTAAGCAAAGCGCAGGTTAGAAAAAAAGTTCCGTTTGGCGACTGAAAATAAGTAAAATCACCACAAAACTACTAAACTTTGAAGCTGTCGAGGAGGGACTTCACTGTCCGGCCGGCGGCCGGCGGCCCTCGCAGGCCCCCGTGTGGAGCCGCAGCGCGCCCCGCTTGTGCAGAGCGCTCAGCGTCCTGAACTCCAGCGGCATGGTGTGTGGACTGGCGCTGGAGGTGTACTGGTACTTCAGGGAGTCGTAGTAGTGGTACTTGACCGGTTTGCCCCGTTGGTCGTTGGTGAACGGCCAGAAGCCGTAGAGGTGGATCTCCTCGCAGAAGCGCGTGGCCAGCGTGTACATGAGGAGCCCCGTGGTGGGACGCTTGATGTGGACGTTGTTGGTCAGCCAGTACCTGGTGAAGGAGACACCAACCGCACTTTCAGCCGTCGGATGAAATAAAAACAACCGCGGTTGTTGATAAAAAAAAAATAAAAAAAAAAGCTATCCGTTCGGGCTGGTTATGGAGAGACGTGAAAGGGAATGGCCTTGCTTTCAGAGCTATCAAGGTTCAGACGGAAGCCGTTGGAGGGAGCAATTCAAGGCGAGGACGGGATGGAAGCTGCGATCCAGGAGTACTGGATTAGCAATAGAACATCTCACACAAACGACCTGCTCAAAGGGAGCCATTCTGCAGCTTCTCTGTGCAACAAAAGCAAACACTGTATTCCTCCCACGCAGGCGACACAAGCCGCTTTCGGCCGGAGTTTTGCACTCTCACAGGCGGCAACGGACCGTGGTCGGGGCCGATGAGATGTGCACTTTCAGCGCCACACTCCAAAATTAACCACCGCGAAGAAGAGGAAGAAGACGACACAAACAACACGGAGACGCGGCGACGCCGCCTCAGTTTTCACGTCCTGCATGGCGGGAGTAATAACCTCGGACTATCAGACGGGTTGAGGTGCGTTGATCTCCTCCCTGCACTGCTTCACCGTGCAGAGAAGAACCCTGCTGTTAGCTAACTCTACTTATTTCGGCCAAAATGTTCATGTTCATCTGCCGGCTTTGGAGTTTTGTGGCGTAGCAGGCTAGAGGACCTTGGACCTCTTTGTCGGTCCATTTCCCCGCTAGTTCTGTCTATTCTGTCTCAAGAGCTGGACGGTAACAACGATGGTCTTGTTTAATGGGGCATCCCAAGAAGTACCTGGTAATGGGCATGGCTTATGAGTTCCACCAATCACCGACGTCACAGGAGCTCCTTTAGAACCGTAAACAGAACCCTGCCTCGGGGTAGGAGCTAAAATAGTTCCAGGAACTGAGTCCCTGCTTCCTATGCTCTCCCGATGCACCTAGAAATGGCCTTGATCCAGAAAAGGTTCTTGGAACTGCAAGAGTTCCTACGGTGAGTAAGTGGGTAATGGGGGACGGCGAGATGCAAAACGCCGGGGCTGTCGGGCCTCGTCCGCTTTCCGTCTGGAAGGTCATGTTTAGATGCGGCGTTTGACAAAAAAAAAAGTCTTTCTGCCACACAGGACAAACATGGGAAACTTCAGAGACCCCCTGGAGAGAAGCTGAGATGGTTCTCATTTGGCACTCACTCATCCTGCCAGCCTCCACCGTTAGCTGGAACTTTAGAGCCCGGGAGACTTTGCTCTTCCAGACGACGCCACACTAAGTACAAAAAGCGTGGGTTTCATACGAGCAGAAGGCAAAACAGGATTATTGTTCGTCCCCTCCCGGGCGAAGCGCTGATCGCGCGGGCCGCTTCCTTCCCCGCGCGGATGCGAGATGCCTTAACGAGGGAGGAAGGACGCGCGGCGGGGTCTGCGCTAACGAGGGAGGAAAGCGAGGACAGGAAGAGAGACGCGATGAAGGGGGGGGGGCGCTAATAAACCACGACGACGTGCTCGGCGGAGGGGCTCATTATCGGCGGCGCCGCGGCCATCTGGCGACGCAACCTGATAGCGACGACTATTTCAGGACGACAACAGATCCCTCGGGAAGGAGGCGGCGAAATGTCGGCCGGCCAGTCGGACGATCGGCGAGCGGCCGAGGTCGGATTCTTTGCCGCAGCTCGTTAAAGGAGCAGTCGGGAGATTTTTTTTTTTTTTTTTTGCAGCAGCAGCAGCAGCACGAGCGGAGTTGCAGTTTCTCCGGTTGCTCGGCAACTTCACTGGCAACAGGACTCCAGGAGGATACTGATGAGCAGAGATGTACCGATGGCGCGGATCGCTTCTTTAGACCCCCCACCTGGGAGCGGTTCTCATCTTTATTCAAGTGAATGAGCGAGTTTAAGAGGCGGCGGTGGGGAGGGCGGCTGCTGCTGAGCAACAAGTCTGACTTTCTCAGGCTTGTTGGATCCCGTGTTTTACGGAAGGGGTGAGCTAATCAACCAAACGGTCCAAACACTGACCCCCCCACCAACATATCAAGGACACTTGGGTCGTACCATTCTTTTCAAATGATGTTGACATTGGGTGACAAATGGATAAATCCATCACTGTGAAGCTCAGCGTGCTTTTAACCCCGACCTGGTGTTAGCATTTTACAGCTAATGCCCGCCGTTCTACGTCTCTGAGCTTCACGACCAGTAACTAAAATGTCAGATCGGTCCTGGCGAATATCTGGAAAGTAATCTGCCATCCTTAGGACGCTCGTTTTGCGGCTTACCCTCTGACGGCATGGAGGAGGCGCAGCGAGGGGAAGGCCGTGCGCACGTCCACGGTGTGCAGCAGGATGAGCCGGAGGGCCCACTCCACCCGCTCCTCTCCGCCCTTGGCCATGAAGGCCGGAATCCACAGCACGCTGCCGCTGAGGCTCCGCAGCCGCCGCAGGAAACGCTCCTTCCACTCGGCGCTCACCAGATCCTGGAACGCCCGCTGCACCACCGAGGGGTTCATGGTCACCAGGTTGGTGCGCCGGCCCACGTCCCCGGAGTACTCCTCCACTGGCGCCAAGTTACACCTTTAAAAACAAACAGGAAGCGGTTAGCTGTGTTGCTACACCCCGATTACTACCCATCATGTCAAAAGACGTTTCAATCAGCCAGCTGGAATCGCTTAGCAACAAAATAGCAAGAGGAAAAGGGGTTTTCTAAAAAAAGAAAAGTCACATGAGTCAGAGCGAAGCGAGCAGCGAGCAGCCCACGTCACCGGAGGCTCGGGCGCGGGTCGGCTACGACCGGCCGACAACCGTGACCCGCAAAAAAGGAAGGGGAACGAGCGCCGATACCGGCTCGGAAAGACAGCCTCGGGAGAGACGCTGAGGGAAACTGACCGACGTCACCGGCTGACTCATGAGCCGGGCAGAGTCTAAAACCTCTCTTTAAATTCATCACCCACGTGCGCGTCTCCGGAAGCGACTCGAACCATTTGCCTCCACAAATACGCACGGAAACAGAGAGACAGAGGAAAACGCCGTCTTGTTCATTTGTCCTTTTGCGTCCCCAAGGACGCCGTCTCGTGGCGCCAGCTGCTGCGACCGCAGTTGGGCCGCAGGAACGTCGCCGCCGTCGAAACCGCACCTGTTCACCTCCAACTCCCCCCCGCTGAGCCCCAGCGAGGCAAAACAGCAAAACAGTACAAGAGCGTGGCTGTCATTCTTTAAATGTCCACCGGTGGCCGCTGTCGCTCAGCTTCTTCGGTTCTGCCTGCGATTTCGAAGCTGCCTGATTCGAAGCGGACCTTTTCCCGCCTCACACCTCGTCTGCTTGTTTTTTGTTTTTTTTTAAATCCTGTCAGAAATGCCGCCATCGACCCTGAAAGCCACGTGTCGGTGCAGCGAACACAGTCATTGGACGGGAACGGCGTTATTATCTTGCCGCAGCAGTCTGCCGAAAACCACGACCTCTGCCCCTCGGACCGACACGGGCTGCATTTGGAGGAGACAAAAAGACGAGAGGGTCGATATCAGGAGGATTTTTCCGGCCTATCAAATTACCGACCGCCTCGCTTTCCTGCTTCGGAGTGGCCGATCAATGGCGGGACCATTCCCCATCAGTCATGCCTCCGCAGGGAGTAGATCGCTGCGTCTCCCCGCTTGACGGTGGCAAAAAAAAAAAAAAAAAAATCATCACAATGCATTCCTTCATCTTGTATTAGTTCTGAGTGCAGGCCAGATTATTTGACCCCCCGGTGACAGAGCGGGAACAGCTAATCAGGGCCGGCCGGCGGCTTCGGCTTGTTCTCTGTCAAATGAGAGCGGGACCCCAGAGAGAAAGTCAGAGGGGCTCGGGGAGTTTCCTGCTGGACAAGGCTTTTCAAAAGACGACAATCGAAAGCATGATCGTGCTCAGAGCTGCTCTGACTGGCAGCGCGCCGACGACTTTAATAATTAAAAAGGATCACCGGCGCTTTGGAGGCCATAAATATATTTTCAGCTGGGTAAGCATCAACGCCAAATCATCCTGAAGTGAAAACTCCGATAAGGGTTTGCAGCATCAAATGGGGAAGGTGAGCGGGAGAAAGCTGTAAGTCCCGGCTGTGGAACTCCTCTGCTGATCGATTCCATCAACAGACAACTGTAACTCGCAGGTTTCATTCACCAATTCATTCATTTTCTCATCCTGCACTCAGGGTCGCGGGGGCGCTGGAGCCAATCCCGGATGTCATTGTGCGAGAGGCAGGGTTCACCCCGGATCGATCACAAGGCCAGGAGGAGACACCTACAAGCATTCACCCTCTCAATCACAAGTCATTTACAGAGCAATGTCCATTCACTGTCATTCTCACATCACATACACACACACAACCATTCACCCTCTCATCCACACATTATCTTGAAACCAACAAGCATTCACTCCCTCATTCATACATTATAGAGTGACATACAACTCCTGTAATGGAAAATGTTGTATGTGCTCAGTAGTCCCCATATATGGAGAATTTAATGAGGCTTCATGACCTTGTCAAAGAGCTGACCTGGCATCTACTCACCTCCCAACTTATCCTCTTGTGAGCATGCCCTTTCTCAATTTCTCGGTTTCTAACCAGCCCATTGTCTAGAAGCCGTCACTTTGGTTCAGTGGGGAACACGTGAACGTTACACGGGGGTCCATCCTCAAGGACGGCCCGACGGTCCCGCTGAGGTACATGTGTCAAACTCAAGGCCCGCGGGCCAAATGCCGCCCGCCTTGTCATTTTATGTGGCCCGCGAGAACGTCTTAAAAGATCTGATTGCCTTAAAATAGTCAAACGCGTGCATTGACCATGAGCTACATTTCCCACAATTCAATGCAGCCATTTGTTTTTGTAAAATTCTACATGTGTCACACACGTTCTTTGCAGCTCACAATTGTTGGTTGTATTTATTCAGCTAATCAGCCCCTCTCAACAAGGTTTTGAACAAACTTAATGTCGTAACCAGTGTTGGATGATATTTTGCTATATTCACTTGCCTCGTTTGATCATTGATTGATGGAGTAATGTGGGTTTCTTAGCCTGACAATAGAAAAGGATTTATGTTGTAGCAGACCAACTAGTAAACTTTCTTTTTTTTTACATCTACTCCAATAACATATGTAACATTTTGGATATTTGGCCCCTTGAGGGCAACCATTATGCTGATGTGGCCCTCTGTGAAAATGAGTTTGAAGCACCTGCGCTAAGGTATAAAAAAACCCGTCCTAGAGTTGAGTCTTTGGACTCTCCTGCAGACCCCCGCGCTGACATGGTTGGAGGCTCCGCACAGAAAGGCCCCCAGCCACATGGAACCGGGGAGCTTCTTGCAGTGAAGCAGAAGTGCGAACCATTTCTAAGACTTGACGCTGTAAATACCTGATCACAAAGTCGTGAGAGTCGATCTCGGGCCCGCAGCTGCTGTTCAGCAGGATCCCGGAGTTCCCCACGATGGCGCAGCGGCCGTGATGCTGGTTCTTCATGGGGGAGACGGTCGGCAGGAGGCGGTAGAGGTTTTCCGAGACGTTGGTGGTGCTGTGGCGGTCGAAGACGTAGTGCACGACGTCTCCCGGTTTCAGCGTGCCCTTCAGGATGGAGATGTCTCGCTCCGGATCCAGGAATCGGAGGATGTGTTTCCTGCGCAGACCAGAACCCTCAGACAGGCTTCGAGCAAACCTGCGGAGAGGCGGGACCTCAGCTCTACCTGATGAGGACAGAGAGGGTCTTGTTGAAGGTCCAGCCGGAGGACGGGCGCCTGGCGCCGGCGCCGGCGCTCCGGTTCACCGCGTCTTTGTCCGGTCTTGTCGAGACGCTGGGAATCGCAAGCGCTGAGGTCTTCCTGGACGAGACAGCAGATGGAGAGCAGTCGCTGGCACAGACGCAATGTCTCCGTATGAATGACGGAGTGAATGGTTGTATATCTCAACATACATGTCAATGTAAATGAGTGGTTGTTTGTCTGTATATCGTGTGAATGAGGGAGTGAGTGTTCGTCTCGAAATGATGTAGAAATGACAGTGAGTGACGATGTCTCCACATGACCTGTGAATGACGGCTTGTGGCCCTGTGATGGATCCAGGGTGAACCCCAACCTCTCGCCCGGTGACGGGCTGGGATTGATCGATCCTGACAGCGAGGCGAGTCGTGTCGAGAATGAACGGCTGAATTTCCTCCTCACGCGACGCAAGAAGATATGAAAGCCGTCAAAATAGAATAGCGGACGACTCAGCGTTTTTAATTCTCAAAACAATCCGTCCGTGGCAGCCCGCCGAACGCCACGTCTCTTCTCGGCCGGTGATGTCATTTTTCAAATCATTTTAAAATTCCTATCGTCTCGAAAGCAGACGCCTTCTGGAAGCGAACGGTAATGAGACCCTCGGCGCGGCGACTCGCTCGGTTCCACGGGCCGCCGACCGAAAATGATATCGAAGTGACAATTAGTTTCCCGCTGGTGGAGCACATACATCTGCGTGTTTGTGTGCGTGTGTGTGTGTGTGTGTGTGTGTGTGTGTGTGTGTGTGTGAAGATAATTGAATTTCAGACCTGTGCGGTTTGGGGACGAGCCGGCGAGAGTTCATCTTTGAACGTCCGGCGTTTCTGAGAAAGAGAAATAAAAAAGGAGTGAGTGAGCGGCGAATCTCCAGACGTCCCCGGGCGTCATTTCTCGGATGCTATTCCGAGTATTTCCCGCGACGGCGTGCGAAAAACCGCAATACTCGATGTACTCTCTCACGGTACCGACCAGACGGCGAGAGACGTGGAGGTATTTTTAGACGAACCCACCGTGGGCCCGTTCGCTGATGTAATGAGGAGAAACCTGCTCTTAATGGATCCCCTGGAACCAGAGTCCCCCCCCCCCCGCCCACCCACAGAGGCCTGGGAGTACTCTAGAAGGAAACTGCATCCCGAGGCCGTTCTTCTCCATCGCCCTGACCTTGGCGAGGAGCCGCCGGGGCCGGGGAGCCATCCAGACAGGCAGGTGGGCCGGATTATCCAGATCCGCTCGCGGTGTTGGTGGTTCTTAAAACCGGCGTGGTAATTGTATCTAGGCTGCGGCGGCGAGGGGGGGGGGCGACTCTGGTTCCAGTTCTCCTCTCCCGTGGCGATACACTCCCCCCAATATGACCTCATTACGAAGTGAGCCACAGACAGATAATTGCATTCAAGGGCTGCATGTTCTTGCAAGAACGTCCTTTCAGTGGTGGTGGTGGTGGTGGTGGTGGGGGGGGTCGGGTTCCGCTGCTTCGGTTTCGCCTTCACATTTCTCCTCTTGACGCCGAAATTGGGATTTTATTTATTTTATTTATTATCTTTGGGCAAGTGGGGCAAGTGTTTACGACAGGGAAGACGTACAGTGTGTGTGTGTGTGTGTGTGTGTGTGTGTGCGCGTGTGTGTGCGCTGCACCGCTCAGCATCCAAAGCTCCTCAAAAACACAACACAGAAAGATCTTTTCTTTTCCCAGCCCCCCTTTTATCTGTTGCCCTCCTCTGTATGCACCTGCCCCACCCCACCCCCCACACACGCACACGCACACGCACACAGACAGGGAGAGTGAATCCTATCCCGCATGCGGGCTGCTGCTGCAAGACAAATAACCCCGGTCCGTGGAGACCCTGCTGTCGAAACAGCTGCTGCACCCCGAGTGTTAAAAAAAATAAAAAAAATAAAAAAAGGAGAAGCGTACGCGCACGCACGCGCGCACGCGCATTGCCGTAATTCATTCGCCGCCGCACTTTTCGATGCATTGAAAAACCAAACACTTCAAATAGAATAAAAAAATTAATAAATTAATTTTAAAAAAAAAAATCACCCGACCATCACACACACACAAACACACACACACACACACACACACACACACACACAAACACACACACACCCACACACACACAGACACACACGCACCCACAAACACACACACACACACACACTCACACACCCACACACACACAGAGGCAGCCGCCGGACAAGAAAACAATAGGGTTTCCAAACACACACGCACACGCGTGCGCGCGCGCAG
>CAAKHD010009146.1:10098-26963 GCA_901007705.1 Fistularia tabacaria | reverse complement strand
AAAAATAATAAAAAAAATATAAAAAAAAAAAGCACCCCCGCAGCACACACACACACACACACACACACACACACACACACACACACACACACACACACACACACACACACACACACACACACACAGAGGCAGCCGCCGGACAAGAAAACAATAGGGTTTCCAAACACACACACACACGCGTGCGCGCGCGCAGATGAATGACTGCGGGACACTTACGCGGTTTCTTCCTCCACTTCTGCAATATCATCAATGATCAGAAGCACGACGAGCAGCGTGAGCAGGCAGAAGAGCAGCGTGCGGGATGGAGGCGGCATGGTCGTCTGCGGCCGTGGGGGGGGTGGGGGTCCCCCCCCTCCTCCCTCCGCACGCACGCGCGCGCGCGCACGCCCGGCTACATCAACCTTCTTGTTCCCCGAAGAGAGAAAAAAAATAAAAATGAAAAATAAATAAAAAAGCGCTCCGCTCGTCTCCTCCGCTTCCCGTCCTCCCGGACCCGCGTCGCTCCCGGCGGAGCCCCGCGGTCCCGCACGTCCACGCCGAACCCCCGGTCAAACTTTGGAAGCGCGCACCCACGGAGCCGCGGGACGTGGACCGGCCTTAAAGGCACAGGACACCCCTCCGCCACCCCCACGCAAAGTGGGCGAGGAAGGCGTAGTAAAAATGCTAATTCTAAAAATGAAAAATAAAAATGAAACGCTGAAACTTCGATGCGGAAAAGAAAACTACAAATAGGTCACAGGTTGTAGTTCGGACCGAGGGCGCCGCTTCCTGCCAATCAGACCTGCCATTTCCGGTCTTTTTTCCTTTTTAGTTTAAATTGTTATTTTCTCCTCAGAATCCTTTATAACCAACACATAAAAAACCTTTACACTTCCAATATCTTTCATTTTGATATTATTATTGTTATTATTAGTAGTAGCTGTAGTATTAAATTTAATAATGATAATAAAAATAAAACACACCACACGGGGTGCTGTTTCGCCTCTGAGAAAAAGCAACAAACAAAATTGGCCTTTCACCAATTTATTCATTCATTCATTATCTATGCTGCTCATTTCTTTTCCTGCACACAGGATCGCTATCCCAGCTGTCATTGGCGAGGTTCACCCTGGATCCTATCCCATCGAATGCAGAGCCGCAGATAGAGACATAGAATTTTCATCCTTAGTATTGGGACAATTTAGGGTCTCCAATGTATGTTTTCGGACCGTGGGAGGAAACCGGTGAACCAGGAGGACACGCACGTGGGCACGAGGAGGACACGGGAGACTCAATACTCAACGGATCCCAGTCGGAATCCGACCAGGGACCTTCTTAATATGAGGTGGAAAATTGGATCCGACCAGAACAAATGTACATTTTCCATGGTACAGATGACGGACCACCAAAACGGGATGTTTAGCTTTCACCATTGTCTCAGGTACCACTGGTCTCAGCAGCGGCTGTATCGCTCGAACCACTGATTTTCTTATCCTCTTGCCCGCTTCTGTTGTTTTCTCACAGCTGGGAAGTCTGAGTGAGATAAATCTGAACGGCAGAGGACAAAAAGAAAACACCGTGAATGCAAACTACCAGCAGAGAGTGCTAACCGGACAGCTGTCCATTGAATGATGACAGAGAAAAGTGGCGCAGAACTCTGCGGGAAGTTGACTTCAAACACCGCCGGGGATTGAAAACATTTTTTTTATTTTTTTCATTTGGATTCTGTGACCTGGTTTCTCCTCCAGTGGTTCACAGTGGGAGAAGCTAGATGAACGCACGTCAGACAGAAACCAGGTCAAGGTTTCGACGGGGCCCAAAAGAAGCCTCTCGTCGGGGTTTCGATCGACCGTGTCCGTTCAGGAAGTAGCCCGATCCCATCACCCCGCTGCTCCGGACGACTGGATGTAAAACAGGTCTCACCTCCCTTTCGCCTTTTCACGCTGAAATGTAACGTAAACGAATGACCTGCTCGCTTCAGTGATTTATGAGGTGCGATCGGTGTCTTGCACAGCTCCTCAGTTAGTTTAACATTTTGTCGGCCAGTTCGTGTTGCGTGAGGAATTTAATTTCCCCCTCATTTCCACGCTGGGTGGATTCCCGACTGTTAAACCGGCCGCGAAAAAAGGCCATCGTATATCTTCGCCGGTGTCCTGCTCCTCTGTGTGGGAATTATTCTGGAATATTTCAGGCGGTCACTTCATCTTGATCTCTAATAAAGCTCTTTTAATTCTTACTCGATGATTTATACAGTAATTTCCGAGGCAGAAGAACCACTCGCATTGAGGCCGGACCCGTCCGAGGTTTCTACCTGGCAAACAGCAGCGGTTTCTCACCGCTATCGCCAAGTGCTTGACCCTCGGGGAAATGCTGGGTTTCTGTGAATCATTTTAAAGAGTGTGGTTGTCATTCGACAACTGGCTTGTTATTTGGTGTCATACAAATGAAATCTGACTTGACTTGAGTCTGATTATTGACTCCTACATGACACAAATAGTATTGATTCCCTTTCCAAAGCAAACAAAAAAACAAACTCTGGCTGGTGCTGGCTGTGGATGAAGCTATGTGGACGTCCTCCTACCCGGCCTTGTCTGCTCCGAGGAAAGTTATAAACTGTAAAATAATGTGACTCTGTTGTTAGCAGCTGTTAGCTGCTTAGCCCAGACTATCATTTGGCTCCATGGGGAACATTTGTCGCTGTTAGTGACGTGGCAAGCTAGCTATCTAAGCTAACATGGCCAGTAGTCTGGATAAACAACTCCGGATTGCAATGTCAGTGATATTAGATTTAATGTCATCAAGTCAGGTTTTATTTATGCGGCACCCAATCACAATTCCAGGATCCAAGCACAGTGACGGCAGCCGTCTGTCTCGACCGGTTGGGGTAGAAAGAAATAAAGCGAGGGAGGAAGAAGAGATAGAAAGTGAAAGTATGATAGCGATGGGGTGGTTTGAGGGTTGGGTGGGACGGGCACAAAGGAGCTAATACTGACAATAACAGTAGCACTAACAGTTACATGCTAATAGCTGACGTGATATCATAATGGCTGTAACATTCATAAAAGAAATAATGTCGGGCGCCTGGCAGATCAAGCCGAGCCCTCTTGGGAAGCTGAAACGAGAGCGCTCAAGGACTATCGTACATCGATGAAGGGTTGTGAGAGCGAGCTGGACAGAAAGAGGGGGGGAGGAAGGAGAGAAGTGCATCACGGGATACCTCGGCAGAGTGAGCCTATGGCAGCGTAACCAGGGGCTAGCCTTGTGCTACCTTTCGTCTTCCTCAATTTGGTTTAAAGTCCTTTTAAAAACATAATGTTAACCTTTCTCTCCGAAATCGGGCTTGGTGTTTTTCCAAACTTTCCAAACTTTCGTGACACGCAGCTCGGGCAGACTTAGCAACAGTAACCATGGTGGTGCGGGAGGAGGGTGAATTAAGCCATCAGTTAAATGAATTTGTAGTAAGCAGGGATCTTTTGGCTCTTAAATAACCGTCTAATTAAGCGAAAGTAAAGATTTCATACGTCAGGCCTGTTACCCACCGCTCAGACAGCTTCATCGTTAAAAATATCGATTTCTCTTCCCGCGGGAGTCCGATTGATCCCCGAAAACTTTCAGAAAAAGCCCGGGCAGCGCAAAGTAAATGTCAGCATATCGAGAAGTCGGAGCTCTCCGGTGAGGATTCATTGCTTCATCTTTCCCTCCTGCCGGCGTTGTTACGTAATAGTGCTTCTCTCTAAAGCGCCCATTAGGCTAATTGGCGCCTCTTCATTAAAGACAAAAATGGTTGCCTGCAGCAGCTTCTGTGGTTTCAATGAGACGCTCCGCCGGTGAATGGTTCACTTTTCTTTCCGGGGGAGTCGGGAGGGTTTCTTTTTTAATGTGCTCAGCATCGGCACTGGGGTGTGTAATTGCGTATTGTCTTTGATTCGGTTTCAATGCTGGAATGAAGAAGACGAAGAAGAAGAAGAAGGAGAAGACAAAAAGAAAAGCTGTTAATTTCTGCCCGGTTCTTGCATCGGGCTGTTTGTTTTGCCCGGCGGGGTTACGTGCTCGTCGCCAAAGGCTTTTAAACAGAAACGTCAGCGAGAGACAAAACGAAAAGGAGCGATAACTCGAACCCGGTGCATCCGCGGGCACGGAAATGTCCTCATGATGGAGACACAGCAATTCCCCACAGATCGGGTGGTCAAACATCTTGTTAGTTTTTCAAACTGAGCGCCGCGATTAGCAGATATGAAATGTACGTAACGTCTGCTTCCGTTGCCCTACTGTTTTTAATTGATACAATTTAATGAATATGTCAATTGAATCCAGGATCTTCATACCAGCTGTTGGAGAGTTGGAGACTTTGTGTCCTTCAGGAAGGAACGCGCCAGATGATTGAGTGGCTTCTTCTGCCGTCGTCCACATTTGAGGTCTATTTACAAATTCCTGCGCCAGTGCAGGACTTTCTCTTCATGCTGTCTTGAATAGTAGACTGAGCCTGCCGGTTCGCGGCGAACCTTCTCACACGCTGCTAGCATAGTTAGCATGCTAAACAGTTCCTTCCTTCGTTGAGACGACATTTTCCTGACCCATGAGACGCGTAGCTCCGGGTCGTAGTTGCCTTTTTGCCAGCTTTTTTTAGCCATGTGGGGTGACGCACTTTTGAGCTGGGTGTCAATAAAAGAAGAGGGACTTAGCATTCGAAAAGGCCCGCTGAAATTATGGTGCGCCATCTATTGTCGCTGACTGGTAAAGCGGAGGGGAAGTGCCAATGGCCTACCGAGTGACAGCTGAGTCGCCCCTTCATAGATAATGAACGAATGAATGATTATCAATGAATGCCCTCTTTGATGCTACGCTGAAATAATTGGTCTTCAGGACTCAAGTTCAAACGCGACATTCTGGACGTCCATTTTAATTTGCTGCCAACACTGATGATCTCCTGGCGGTCCTGGACAAAGGTCACTCTTACCCGTTGAAGGCACATTTGTTCATTTGTTTTTCGCCTTAATCGCCGGTGCATATTTAAATTGTGACAAAAATCAGATTTAGAGATTTGTATGATTTTCGTTGTTTCGCCAGTGTCGAGTTGCATTGCAAAAAAATTGCTTTTTCTTGTGTTTTTAATATTCTCAGGTTGTGCATCCATCCGACACAAGATGGAAATCTTCTGATTTATCACAGAATCGTCCTCTTGGATTGAGATGTAGGCAGCCGCGAAATTAAATTAAAATTAACCTTGTACAAGCCTCCTTTTTTTTTTTTGCCGTGACACAAAAATGACTGCATTTTTACAACAAAAGTCCTGTCACAGAAAGGTCGAGTGGGATAAAATGTAAAATTTGAAATCATCCTTTGAAACAGAGCATGTTCAATTGCACAGTTGACATTTACACTGCATCTGCAACTCACTACATTTATCTGTATTACATCCTTACTTATGTCTCTGCCGTGTAACTAACACCTTGTAATATTACATAGCTCTCACCGCAGACAGCAAAGTACAACATTTGTTGTACGGAGAAACACGTTTACCGACGGTGCAAATGACAAAGCAATACTTTGGATTCTCACGGGACAAAACAACCTCGGTTCATAAAAAAAAAAAAAAAAAAAAATTAAAAAGAAAAAACTTGTCCTGGTACGAAATAGAGATAAGATACACTGTTTTTTTTTTCATTTTATCTGTACAAATAGCCAAAAGGGAGGACCTTGTTTTGGATATTTGAAATAGCACCCGTCCATGTGGAGTACTGCAGTACCGAACTGAGACTGAAAAGCCTATCATATACGTCAAGGCTTGTTAATGCAGGAACTCCAGGTGTCAAATACAGAAGTAGTGTGGCTGCCGAAAGAGCCACCGATAAAGGGAAGACAGAGTAGCGGAGATGATTTCCTGAAAAATAATTTATTTCCAGAGTAAAATAAACGATATGTTGCATTACAAAAAGAGTAAGAAAAGGGACGAACGGCAAAACTGTAGCTGCAGAGGGAGGATTGGAGAAACAGGCCGGATCTGCAGAGTCACGCTGAGGATTCTTCTTTTAGTTTTGGTTTTTGGTATGACCCCACCCACCCACATACAGGCACGGGCAAACACACACACACACACACACACACACACACACACACACACACACACACACACACACACACACACACACACACACACACACACACACACACACACACACACACACACCCTCCCACTGCAGCTCTGTGTTCCAGATATCACAGGACTACTTCGAAGACACTGTTATTTAATTTTTTTTATGTTTTTCTTTTGAGTTTCCCCGGCGATAAATCAACATACTACTCACGCTTCGTTGGCTTGTCCCAAATCCACCCCCCACCCCACATCAGACTCACGGATGTGAGCATTGCTAACGGCTACCAAAAGAGGGCTCTTAGGAGGGCATTTAGGACGAGTCGCCCCGGCGATAAGCATTAATTACCGCTTAACAATCAAAGAACAATTTATAGATGCAGGCAGCCAATTTTTCTAGACGTCTCAAATAAAAATTTTGGATTTCAATGTGTTGAACCGTAATAAATGCTAATGATCCCCGTTAGCTTTCTCTGTGGTGAGTTAAATCAAAGGTGTGGCTACAGTAAACATGTCTGTCGATGGCGACCGGACACGTTAGCGGTTAGCTTAACGCTCGCCCCCGCTGGACTCGTGTTCTCGGACCCTTGTTTAAAGTGTTTGTAATATAATTTAATCGCCTTATCATTTACAGTCTAATAAACATCCTGGGCTTAACGAAAGAAAAAAAAAAAAATATATATATATATATATATATATTTATATATATATTACTCCTAATCTCTGTTCGACGTGAAAAGTCCAAAACACGAAAACACAATTCCCGATTTCGCTCCTCGGCTATGTGCAAAAGTCAAAACGAAAGAAAACAAAACACGAGTGGCGACTCTTGACTCGAATAATCCCTTATTAAGACAAATTAGGCTGAATAAAACTCTGCGGATGCCAAAAAGAGGAGAACAGAACCGACGTGTGAATGGAAGAAACTAGTAATGCGGCGATAAACAGTCGCGCCAGTGAATTGCACGTGTTGCACCCGCGGGACGCGGTCCAGCAAAAATCGGAAAACAACTGACCGGACGTCGAGAACGGCGCCCCCTGCTGGCGGTCAACGGGCGCTGTTAAAAACAAAGTTCTACGTCTGTAAACACTTGGCAACTTTTGAAATGTGGATAAACGACGGAGCGGACCCGGACTTTTAAAGTAAATAAAAATAAAACCCTAAGTGTCCCGGCTGGAGAGCGACGAAGGAGGTGGTGGACCCGCGCTCCGCTCCGCCCGGACGACATGTCGTCGGCTAAAAATGGACCCCGCTGAGGAAGATGGCGGCGCTTTCGGCGGCGCCCCCGTCATCGAAACCCACCGCTCCGCCTCGCCGGCTTTATAAAACCGACTCCATGTTCTCGCAGACCTCGTGGTCCTCCAGGTTGTATATGAACTTCCTCCTGTCCGCCAGCTTGGGCCCGTCCGAGAGCGAGGGGTAGAAGTCGGTCGGGGTCATGTGGCCCTCGTGACTCTTGATGTACTTCTTGTAGTTCCTGCGCAGGCAGTACCACGTGGTGGTGTAGAGCAGGAAGGCCACGCCCTTGAGGATGATGGCGAGGCTGACGTAGAGGTGCCGGTACGCCACGTTGTCGTACAGCAGGCACGCGCCCTTCTCGCCGCATTCGGAACTCCAGAAAAGGCAGGTGGAGTCGATCCCGGCGCCGAAGATGAGGGGAGGGGGGATGAAGCCTGGAAGAAGGAGACCCCAGACCCCCCCGAGCGCTGGGTTAAAAACCAATTCAAGGAAAAGCGCTCGTCGGACTGCTCGACAGCAAGAAGGTCTCCGGTTGGATTCCCAACGGGGCCTTCCTATGTGGAGTGTCCATGTTCTCCCCGTGTATGCGCAGGGTTCCTCCATGCTCTCCGGTTTCCTCTCACAGTCCAAACACATGCAGGAGGTTCAACGGAGACCAAAAAATGCAAATGACAGAGTGAATGGTTGTGTCTCTATATGACGTGTGACTGAGTGAGTGGATGGATGTCATCATACATGCATTATATTTATGTGATATATATTCATATACATATAAAATATGGATATTTGGTGCGTGATCGAGCCCAACTACAGCTGGGATAGGCTCCAGCGACCCCGAACGCAGGGTAAGTGGCACAGATCAGGGGGTCCCCAAACCCCCGGTACACAAAGAAAATCCGTCTTGGAACAAATTCTAGTATTTTCATCGGACCTTCCGGATCTAATTTTGAAAAACAACTGTTTCCGCCTTCGCCTTACTGACGGCACTTAACTCTGTCGCGCCATTTCATACATCAGCTACCACAAGCTGGCCCTTGAAAAAAAAAAAAATAAATCAGCCAGAAACAAAAGTCCCTGGAGAGCTTTTTCCGGAGGAAGCGAGCAAACGATGAGAACGCAGAAGCGTCTCAGACTGCCGGCAAAAAGAAAGCTGCATTGAACAGAAAATACCAAGATTCCTACCGAAGTCACAGGTTCATCGCAACAGGTGCTACACGAGCTCCGCGCTCACGATGCATTATCTGCGGTGAGCGGCTCCCACTGACTCTACGTTATGGTGGATTGATACGATATTGCAAATGATTGTAATTGCTTCATAGAAAGTGTTGTCATTGTATTCAGATTAAATACTGTGAACTGACAAACGTTTGTATTATTTGAACCCCCCCTGCCTCTAAAACTGGTCCCTGGTACAAAAGAGGGTGGTGCCCGTCGGCGTAGATAATGGACGAATGACTATTTCCTGCTCATGGAAGCACTTCTCACAATTTGATTTAGCGTCAGCCCGAGCCCCGCCCACTCCCTGCAGAAATTGACCTTTGATTTCAAGGTTTTTGCATCGAAATTCATCGTTATTAATAATAAATAAACACCAAACAGCGGATTAAACCACATTAAATAGTTTTAGGGTGACGACGAGGGGTATTTGTTTGTCTGTCGCCGGCTGACATGCTCACCCAGCAGACGGAGGAGAAGAAACAACACTCCGAGGGCGTAGGACTTCAGCTCCGGGCTCACCGTCCTTCAAGACAAAACACATTTTGGTGATGACCCGGCTCGTCATCGGCCCGCGGCTCCGCCGAAACCCCGCGGACGCACGGACCTGATGAGGATGATGACAGAGGGCGTCTGGGCCATGGCGCCCACCAGGCTGCAGGCGCAGATGACGCAAAGGAAGACCAGGAAGGCCTCCTGGCAGCCCTGGGTCGGGCACTTCCCCGGGACGGCGGTGGCGTTCTCGCTCTCGGCGGATATGCAGCCGCACCCGGTCAGGTTCTGGAAGGGGGGGGGTTACAGGTAAACCGAGGAAAATACAAGAGACAGTGATATGGACTGATGCTGCGGCATCACGTAATCGTTAATAATGTGAATTTTAGCTTGAAGTTATAAATCGAGATAGCTCGGGCGATTTAATGATTTTCAAATGGAGGATGAGAACACCAGTCCTTTTTTCTCACTGGAGAAGAAAAACTACACTTGCCATCTCGTAAATCAAAGCGGCTCAGTTGGTTGAGAGCTTGAAAATTTGGCCTTTTCCTGCCAATTGTTAGAAGTCCACGTACCACGGCTGCATTTATCAGGGCTTTCAGCTTCGTCCAATGAAAACCCACCCGCCGACGTTCGGACGGGAAAAGCCGAAGCCCAAGCTCAGCCGAGCACAGCGGGGACAACATTTACATTCTGGTACGAGGCGAGGGCCGGACTGCTGTTGACGTTCATTGAAAATTTATCGAAATTACCTCACTACACATATCGAACCTGGAACTGACAAAGCCCATTAGTTACTGCCTAGAAAACAACATTAATCATAAAATAAATGATACAAAAAGATAAAACAAAGGAAAAAAAAATGGTGGAATTCATTTCCTATGGCTCTATCTGCAACTTCCCTGGTGAAAAAGTGAAAGAAACGCATTTTTCTGCAGGCAAACAAAAGCCCAAAATGTAATTTCCTTCATCGAAAAATCAAATGTCCTGTAGTAGCAAGAGAAAAGAAAAACGACAAAAATGAAAGCGCATTCCAAATTGAGAAATCACACACAAGCTCGGTTTGCTGCTCTTTGATTGCTCACCGGTCTGATCTGTTGTCATAATCCACCTTCCACGCTCGCCTTTTTTTGGGGAGAGGGGCGGTAAAAGTAGAGTGAGGCTCGCGGACCCAACTTTGGCGTGCCAATCTGCCGGCAGCGCATTGTGGGACTTGTAGTCCCACATTATGTGGGACTACAAGTTGGTATTATGTTGGTGCACAACAATATAGTGTCAGGCCTGATCTAATGGCGATCGGACTTCATCACGCGGACCAAAGTTAATGTATCCGCGGGCTGTGTGCCGGGTAGGAACCTGAGAGACGCTGGACAGTGTCCGGGGGCTGGTGGCGGCCCGGGTGCAGCCGGCGAAGCAGGCGGACAGGTAGGTGACGCCGTTGGAGCCGCACACTGGGCTGATGGAGGAGGTGAAGCAGCTGCAGCGGCTGAGGCACTGGGCGTCCGGCTTCTCTCCGGCCCGCAGCGTCCTGGACGAGACAGAGATTGACGGCGGAACGCGACGGCTGTGAGAACCTCCGTCACTTTATCTCCAGCGTGCCTGAGAGTAAATTATATTTCTGTCTACATTTACATGACTATAAAAACGACGGTATCACACCTTGCTGAAAAACTGAGGCTGTCTTTCCATTCAAATGTGTTAATGTGAACATTTCCAACACATGAGCAGAAACTGATCAGTTAAAAAAAAAACAACTTGGCAATATTAATATAAAAACACACCGTTTATGAATATGAATAACAGATAGTGTCTTCTTTTCTCTCAGTGCTAAATTCTAAGTACAGTTTTTAAAAAATGCAGAGTATCAGTGTGATTCAGCGTGGCGTTTCCGCGGCAACGTCCGATCCGGTTCGACGGGAGCGGCCTCCCTCGAGTTGCCGGGGAAACGGCGTGGAGCGGCAGAGGAGGGACCGGGTTTTTTTTTTGTGTGCGCGTAAAACAACCTTAAATCCCCCCCCAAAAAAAAAAAAAATCTCTGACAGTACTCTCTCGTACTTTTACCGTCTCTCCACGTACTCCTGTAGTACCAACCCTTCAAGTACCCGCTGCCGTGCGGTTACTACCTCTAAACCAAGTACTTGATTTCACTACCGGGCCTTGTCATAACAATACATCAACCCATTATATACTTGTTTTCTTCCTTCTGCCCATTAAAGTGATATGTATTGATTGATTGATTGATTGGTTGGGGTCTCTGGGAGCGGAAACAGCGGCACTGCACCGCCGGCGATCTCCGTTCCGTTATTTGTCACACTGTCAGACTTCACCACCTGTCTGGGCACGGTGAATTAACAGGTAATTACACAGCCGTTACCGCACGTCATTGTGTCCCTCATGTTGCACGTAAAAATTAAAAAAAAAAAAAAAAAAAAAACACAAAAAATGAAAACAAGAGCCGGCAGCTTGGGCAGACCAGATGATCATTAAAAAAGAGAGTTAAACGTCCAGTTGTATAATCAGCATTCTCTGGTAAGAAGCGCTGCCTCCAGACGGGCCCAGGGACTAATTCACTGAAGGCTGCATTTATATTCCATCTGCGCCGCACCGACGAATGTCAGGCCACTTTTCTCGGAAAAAAAAAAAAATCTTTTTTTTTTTTTTTTTAGACTTTATGAGATAACATAAAATTCGCAGAAATAAAAAGCTGGCGGCCACGGACGTGTTTTTAAACTTCCCGACCCGGCGCTTCGACTTCGATAAAGTCGTCCGACCTCGCCCGTAACTTCAGACGTTCTTTATTGGGAACTCCAGAGTAGAAACGGCAGGTGTTAGCGGAGCGATTGTAATTGTCCCGAATATACGCAAATAAAATAATCTCTATCCCGCCAGGTGACCTACCGGGGGCTTCCTGATCTGCATGTTGCTTTCATTCATTTGTAATAGCCGTTCGAAAGGGCTTATTACATGGATTAATGTTCCATCTTCAGCTTTGCAGGTGTCGATGAACGTTTAAGGTAGTGTTTGAGTCGTTACACATAGTGTGTCCTCGACGAACATTGGGATCCCGTACCTACGGCGTGCCTTAATACCATTTCGCCGCAAGTCATAAATCACATAGCGCACATAAGTACCACGTCACTCACCTTAGCTAACACAGTGGTTAACTCAGAATCGAGGACATAAAAAACACTTCAGTAAAAGGCTCGGGGGCCGTGATGAAGGGAGAAAAGTTTCGACGATGTATTTGTCCGCTCTGCTGGCCAACTAGTTTCAACACGAAATTAGTTTTAACGTCGTGAACGGCGTATTTTGAAATGTGGACTTGCTTGATAAATTTATCGGAGGCGGCGACGTTAAGAGGACATCTGGCTTTATTCGAGTCACAGCCCCGAGCCAATCGGGACGGAGTGTTGCGTGAGCTTACTTGTTGCCGTAGCTGACCGTCACCCCGGCGACCTGCCCCGTCTCACAGCCGAGGAACAGGAAGGAGACGTAGCAGGCGGTGGAGATGAGGTTGACCAGCATGGCCATGCGTATGGCCCCCAGCGCCGACAGGTTCAGCTTCTTCACCAGCAGGCCGCCCATGAAGATCCCCAGGCAGGCGCAGGGGATGGCCGTCATACCTGAGAGGGGTGGTGAAACTCCGTCACCTGCCTGTCGGGGTACGATCGGCAGCCCCCCCCGCGCCGCGGTTCCGGCTACCTACCCAGCAGCTGATTGGCCGAGGTGGTGGTGAGGTTGAACTGCTGCTCGAGGTACTTCCCCAGGAAGGCGGCGAAACCGGCCACCACCGCGATCTCCATGCAGGCGGCCAGGATGATGCACGTGAAGACCGGGTTCGACAGCAGGTGCTTGGTCACCTTGGGGATCACTGGGCGGGGGAGGGGGGGGGGGCACAGGGACAGCAGTATGAGGTATTTGAAAAGTACTCGCTAAATACTGCAAAGTCATCCCGTGGAAGTATTCCGCCGTGCTCCCCATCCATGACAGCGAGATCGCTTGCAAACACTATTAGATGCTATAAGAGCTAATTTTCACCCCCAAAACATTGAATCACAATAACAAACAAATCTTCTTTTCCTTTCGGCTTTTCCCTTAATCGAAGAAATAAACAATTAATCAAATAGATAGATAAACTGATAAAAAAAATACATGATCAAGAATTCAAAAATTGAAACAGGAATTATATAATATCAATATGTTTAACTAAATAAATCCATCATGTTGGCCGTTTTTCCTCACGTGGAACAATATCCGAAAAATACTGCATGGAAGTGATACACGCTTCATGGAGTAGCGGGTAGTCGTGGGAGATCTTGAGAGCTCACCTCTCAGCTGCTGACAGCAGGTGGGGCTGTTGACACGCTCGCCGCCGCCGCTGCCGCGCACAACGCCGTTGCTCGGCTTGGGAGCCTCGTACTCGGGATCGAGCGGAGGGGGGAGCATGACCTGCTCGCTGTCGGCGCCGTCCTCCCGCTCCTTGGTGGGCAGGGACTGGGGGAAGCCGAACATCAGGAGGGCCGAGCTGAAGAGCAAGGCGCCGCACAGCAGGAAGCCCGCCCACCAGGCCCCGATCCACCGCGGGTCGTCCGGGGTGATGCCCAGTTTACCTGCGAGGACGGAGAGGTCAGGAAGGAGGAAGGAGGAAGGAGGCCAGAGCGCAATCCAGACTCACCGGTGTCTATGAAGATGGCGTCCACGTAGAACTTGGTGCAAACGGAGCCCAGGATGAAACCGCAGGCGGGCCCGAAGACCAGCGTGGAGAAAAGGATCCCTGCGCACACACACACACACACACACGCACACACACACAAAAAGAAAACAAATTTAATTTCCCGCCCCTGCAAACGGAGATTGTCCGTTGGCCGCTCCGCCTGACCCCTCCACACGTTTCGTGAGAAAGAAAAAAAAAAAACCTGGGACGGATCCCGGATCCGCGGGCGGCCTTCTGCCTCGACCGGGGAAAAGAGAAGGCGAGAAAGCAAGGGTGTGATAACAGTTATAAGAGCGATAACAACGGTGGCTGGCCCGCCCGTCCAATCAGACGAGGCTCTGCATTTCATCCCTTTCTCCGACCTCCTCCTGACGAGTGGACAGCAGCGGGCGGAGAGGAGAGAGACACCCATGACTTTTATTTTACTATAATTGTAAAAAACAAACGCAGATTTCTTAGTGCGCCAGAAACAGGTGGAGGCGGGGGAGATGCTCTGGAAGTGTGTGTGTGTGTGTGTGTGTGGTGGGGGGGGGTCGTCTCGCTCGCAGCAGATGGCGGCGACAGTGCCGCCGCCGCCCGGCCCCTCGCACCTTCACGGGGCGTCGCCTGACGGTTGGACGAGCGAGGGTGCTGATGACGGCTGACAGCGGGAGGCGCCCCCGCCTCCTCGAGACGAGGATGAAACGTGGATCTGGATCGGATCCCAAAAAGAAAGAGTGACTCAGGCGGAGAGGCCGCTCCGATCTCTGAATTTCAGAGACTCCGCTGGCGGCGGGCGGAGAGCTGCGATCGCCGTCTCCAGCCGGCCGGAAAAACAGCGTGTGCACGCCGGGGGCGGCGACCTAATGAATAAATTGTGGAAACTGTGACTGAGCCTTGCGTATTGTGGGCGCTTTCACTGCCTGCCAGCCTCGACCACGCACGCACGCACGCATGCGCGCGCACGCACACACACACACACACACACACACACACACACACACACACACACGCGGCTGGGGCGTCTCAGCACCTCGAAAAGGTATGAGGTGATGGTTGTCGTGGCGATGGAAGTGACAGCAGTGTGTGTGTGTGTGTGTGTGCGTGTGTGTGTGTGTGAGTGTGTGTGTGTGTGTGTGGTGGTATTCTTCGTCTATCAATGCACAAAAAGTCAATTTTGAAAATGATCTCAGAATCGCTGACGTGAAGTAATTTCGTTGCTGAACTATCCTAAGTTGTACGACAGCAAGGCAGTGTGTGTGTGTGTGTGTGTGTGTGTGTGTGTGTGTGCGGGCGTGTGTTTCAGGTGTCGAGGGTGTGTCTCATCCACGCAGAAGTTTTGATAAGAACGGCGTTGTCAACACTGATGTATTTATCACACACGACGGGACTTTATCCTCGCTACGTGACAGACGGATTCGCCTGCCGTCTCGCAAACGGCGTCCGCGCTTTCTGGTTTCGAGCGTCGCCTTGGAAACCTGACGCTGAGAGGACGCTTTGACAGGCGCCGCTGCCGTGGCGATAACAATGAATAGATGGCAAACCTACATCCGGATAGGGGCTCACCGCCCCAGATCTTTAAATCAGCGTCAACAGTGGGTTTGACCCCGGAGAACTGAATCGACCCCAAGTGGGACCCCGGCTCACTTTTAGCTCCGGATATAAATGTTTACCCCTTTTTCTCCCGCTCTCTCCAGAGCTTCTGCATGGAAACACAGCGAAAGCAGCACAAAACCGTCGGCCTGCTTTTTGGCTCCGAGGGATCGAAAATCGGCGTTCGGAAAAAGGCCTTCCTTGCCAAGAGTTAATTTCTTGCAGGAGAAAAGAGGCCGTGGGCCAAACCCCGGTGTTGTCTGACAGTGTAAAGCTGGACTGTGTGCTACGTGTGACCACTTCTTAGCACACAGGTCTGTTTCAAACGTCACCGTGTCGCTTCCCGCGCTTGGTTCACGTTGCCGTTGTTGTTAAGCAGCCCTTCCACTAGAGGGCAGTGCAGAGCTCACTTCCAGGACAATAAAAAACATGGCGAACATGGAGGATGTACGTCTGTGAAGCCATGCAATACACAGCGGCATGTGGACAGAGGGATCTTCTCCCTGGTTCTACCGACGCCATGTCGTCGTCTTCTCAGTTCTTTTCGCTGGTGACGCTTTAGCGGTCCACACAACGCTGCCACCTCCAGGACATCCGCTAGTACTGCTGTCATTTGCTGCGATTGGCTACGTACCTGCAAGATCACGTTGAAAACCGAGGAGCCCCTAGGAGACCTTTAACCCCTGGTTGAGCAGGTCAAATCTCCGTGAAGGACGAAGCAGAAGCACGGTAATCATCGTAAACGGAGAATAATAATACGCTGTTTTGCTTTGGTGTTTTTCCCCCCCTAGTTTTATAAACCACCTCTAAATCCCTCTGCGCCCTGTGGCGCTCCTGCAACCAGATAAGTCCTGGACAAACTAATTTGCGTAGCTCACCGAGCCTTTTCGGTGTCCCTGTGAATTAAACCCCCGGGGGGGATGGGAGGGGGAGCACGTCGGTTGTAATTCAATAACGACGCTCCGCTTCGGTGTTTTTGTCTGTTGTCTAATTTGTTTGAACCAATAGAGACAGGCCGAGGGGAAGCTATGGCCCGCCAGGATTTTTCCCCCTCTAGATTTTAATTAGCAGGAACAGCGGCGCCGACGAGATTGCAATCAGTACTTGTGATCATTTTTTAATTTATTTGTTGTTTTTTTTTTAAATGATTGAGCCGCGACGTGAAGATCGAGCCATTCATGAAGCCCGATCTCAAGCTGGAGGCCAGGTGACGCCTCCCTTTAGCTGCCCGAGAGAAGACGAAGAGCAAAGCTCATTGAGATGTCAGACGCTCTTCTTAGGCCCCCCCGGTCCGGGGTTCGCTTCCCGCTCTCGATTGCACAAAGGGCGACTCCAACCCCGACGCCGCCCCCCGTTAATCCCGCTCAAGTTGGTTTAGTAATCCCCCTGAGCTAAAGAAGTGCAGAGGCAACCTGCAACACGGGAGGCCAAACAACAGCTTGTGCCACTTTGACGGGGGGGTGGGGGCGTGGCTGAGTGGGGGTCGGGGGGGGGGGGGGGGGGGGGAAAAGCAAAAAGGGCCCAAGGGCCCCGAAAAAAAAAAAGGGGGGGGGGCCTCCCCC
>CAAKHD010009142.1:2482-22663 GCA_901007705.1 Fistularia tabacaria | reverse complement strand
CGCGACCCTCCGGGTGACGCGGCGGGGGGCAGAAAAAAAAAAAAAAAAAAAACGCATTAGAAAAGTGAGGACGGCCGCCGAGGCGAGGCGTGGAGGATCAGAATCACCACCTCGAGCGGTGGGCGAGCGCCTCCTCCACCTCCCGCCCCCTCCACGACCAGCAGCCTCTGCAAATTAGCCGCGGTTCGAACTGAGCGCAGACAGCCGGCTCAGCCCCGGCCCGCGTTTCCAAGAGCCGACGGATTCTTTTTCCGGCTTCCAGCTTCCATAAATCCCCGTTTCACAAAGTCTCGAGTGTTGGAAAAGTATTGCAAATACATGACGGCTCCCGCCATCATGGTTGCGCATTTGTGTTTTTGTTCCGAGCAGAAGGAAATTGTGAAATATAGCTTTGTTTTATGTGATAGAAGGAAGAGATTTTTCGAAGAGGATTTCAAAAAATATGTTTCACGTCGGCATTGATGAGTTGATTCATGAGAATAGACTGACGCAGATGAATGCATCCAGCGTTGGATCCATACATCTGTCTTAATATTTCAGAAAACACAATGTTCTGCTCTGAAAACATGCCATTTCTCATTGAGTTTCATTTTCGTAAAATACACTGGAAAATAGATATTGGTTTTGTTGGCAAAAACTCTTATTTTTGCCCAAGAAATGCTTATTTTTGAATATAAGGCTTGTTCTTTCTGAATGTGCACTACAACAAGAGCAAGAACAGATGTTTTTTTCCAACTGGCTGAGTTCAACCAAACTTAACAAAGATGTTTCTGAAGCTGCAAACGCAGAATGTGACCTTTCACATTGAAGAGAAAAAAAAAACTGAAGTCGTGAAAAAGCTTTTTGTTGGATTAGCGGCGGGGGCGTCGCCCTTCAAGCCCTCCTACCTTGGTTGTCTCTGCCGGCGTCGGCGACGGCGCCGTTGGTGTTCTGGACGTCGTTGAGGTACTTGAGGGCGGCAGGCGGGATCCTCCAGTCCAGAGCCTGGAGACGCTCCTGGACGGCGGCGTCCTGCAGGATCTCCATCTGCCTCGCCAGCAGACGCTCCAGCTGCATCTGTGGGACGCAGACGTCAGTTAGAGCCCCGGGCGAGGAACCGGAGGCCGGACTGCGTCTCCGGGATTGGATGTGAAATCTCAGGTCTCTTTTCAACCGCTTCACACAAATCCGGACTTTTTGGGACAAGTCAACGTGAAGCGAATCCAAAAACACTTTCAAATGTTTGGTCTTTTTTTTTTTTTCTCCTGCCGACTTCAAAAGTTTCATCAGCCGCTGAAATAAAACAGAAGACCTGGAAAATGCGCTTTCGCTTTTTACTTTTTCGGCCGCAGATTTCCAGGGGAGAAACACAAGGCCGGAGCGGAAATGTATCGCGCGCGTCCTCCTGCAAGGCAACCGTCAGGGAGAATTAACCCGTCTTCATCCATCACTGTCGCTTTCCATCACGCTGAGAAAGACTCGCTTCCTTTGACGGCGTGGCGTCTGGAAAGAGCAGCGGTTCCCGGGGCTCGCGATGCCAAAGCAGCCATGAAATCTCTTCTTCTTCGTCGTCTCATTGCCACGTTTTTTTTTTTTTTTTTCCTTTTTTTTGGGGGGGGAATCACATCACAGATGACAAGTGGAACCGCGCAAACGCGGGCCGACGAGCCGACGACGGCGCACGTGTGTTTCCGCGCCGAACGTAATGAATTATCATGAAGCTCTCCTCCTACACGCCGCCTCTAATTAGGAGCAAGCATCACCGGCGGCATGGAAACCGGCGAGGAGCTTGGCTGGGATCGAACTGGATGCGGCTGCCGCGAGACGTTCGCTGACGTGGCGGCGCCGCGCCGCGTCAGGTGGAACGGACGCCATGTTTTCTGAAGGAACGCAGGAGGTCTCGGCCCTCCACACTGAGACACAACGACAGGAAGATTTGAAAAATCTTTCGCTGGTAAGTATTCCATAAACTGGCGGGCGAGTTAATGGTGAATTTCTTGCTCATTTCCGTGGATTTGAAAAGTAACTGTTGGTTTGTGGGAAATTTCTAACCCGTTTTTTTGAATTCTTTCCAGTTCAGTCATGGCAGTTTATTTTGAGAGCCACAAAAGAAATCCTTAATAGATGAAAATAAGCTGAGGAAAAACACTTGAAATATGACTCGACTCAATTTCAAAAGCAAATAGTCTTTTTTTTTTTTAGAGCCTAAACTCCACTTAGGAAGCTGAAGTGAATTTTCAAAAATTACACAACTAAGGAAAAAAAAAAAACCTTGCAGCTATCTCTTTCAGCGCAAACCTGGAACAGAACAATTTATTTTATAAACTTTCCACGAAAACGGCTTGATTCCAGCAGACACCTCCTGAAAAAACGTCCAGTTTCTCTTCACTTTGTGTCGAAAGTTTCGCAAATGTATCTGAAACGCTTGCAACCCGACAGATCCGAGCTGACCTTCCAAAGTGTCACTGAAATAACCAGAAAAACAGCTTCTCCCGCCATGTTCCATAATGTTTCGGGCAGCGTTCGGCATCGAGTGTGTTGTAACTTATACTTTCGGCTCTTCTGTCGCTGCCTGAGCTGTTTCCCAGACCTCGCTAATGTATGTCCGCCGTCACGGGGACGGTCTGGACGGCTCGTCAGTGTCCCTTTCGCTCGTCCGGTCACCGCTTTAGCCTTCTTAGCTCAACGCGACCGTTCGTCGCTATCCGGCCCGCTAGCACGGAGCATGACGTTAAATGTAAGGCGCGCAACCAACCGGTGTTTCGTGTAACATCGCCTTCGCCCGTTCGGTGCCGTGGTCGCGCGGGGATTCAAAGATTTCTACGCAGGAGTCGCGCGGCTGCGGCAGGCCGGCCGGAAACGCTCGTTTTTGTGAGTCTGTTTTTGTCCGCGGCCGCTAGCAGAACATCCGTCCCATTGTCAACGCCTTTTCAGCCCCCGGTAATCCCACTGTCTTCCTCCAGCTCTTGGAGATGGAACAGAAGGAGCTTGAAGGGGACATTGGAGCTACGCAGTTGTGTCTGACTGTGGAGTTACATCATGCAGACCATCGCAGTAAAGCTCGATCACACAGCTGAATTAGAATCTGCTTCGCAGATTCTCTGGAAAATAGGCTCCAACCTGCAGGTTCCTGCCGATGCTCTCCTCTCCTTTAGACTTGGCGCAGGCCAGCTGTTCCCTCAGCATCTCCTGCCTCATGTGGATGGCCTGCAGCGCCTCCTGGATGTCGAAGAAGTTCTCCTGAGGACGCGACAACGGGGAACACGTCACATTCGCTCTCCGTTTTGCAGCCATGCAACCGAGCGGTTCCTATTCTCGCAGCATTCACCAGCTGCTAAATACAGCACGCGTCAGTTTTATCTCCAGGCTTTGCACCAGAATGTCCCTCACACGACGGTGAGCGTTGAATCAAGATACATTTGACTGCGCGTTAAAAGATTCAGAAGAATTCTTAAAAAAGGGAATGTGATTCCCGTTCTTTTGAAACAAATTGAATCAACAATATTGATTTTAGGGTGGCACGCTGCGCAGCGCTGAGCGCTTCTGCACGACAGCAGGGAGGTCCCCTTTCAGGGCGGGGTTTGCTTGTTCTCTCTGTAGCTTCCTCCACGGGGATGAGAGCGAGCGCCGCTGCGCGTCTTTATATGGCTCGCGAACGAGAGGGCCGACGCTTGCACGTCTCCATATGTGATGGACCGGGTCCAGGGTGAACCCTGCCTCTCGCCCAATCACAGCTGGGATGGGCATCACGAGTGCAGGATAAGCGGTCGGGACGATGAATGAATGAATCGACTTTTTTCATGCACACATAGACAGATAAATAAATTGCAACAATTTGTGTATCGAATCAGTCATGGGTGGGTAAGAATGTTATTATTCTACCGAGTGGTCCTTAATCAGATGGTATGTTTTCAGACTTTCAGGTTTTTACCTACATAGAATTATATTCCATCTACTGTTAACCACTTTCGTGTGTTTATTGAATTGATCAGAATATTAATTCTTGTTGTGCTAAGCAGAGTTTTTTTTTCCATTTTCTAATTTTAAACAAGTCGTCAGCTCAAAGGTTTTTGTTATTTTTATGATCGTTAGCTCTTGCTTTGCAGCAGGTGCCGGTTCATCTGCCGCTCTGCTGCTCTTCCCCCGGCCCCGACGTCCCGGCAGAGTTCCCGGCAACACGTGTTTTCGATTACAGGCCTTCAGACTGAGAGAAGCCATTCAGAAGACGGAGGGAGCGTCAGGGGACGAGCACTGAGAGAAGCTTTGTACTCTCCTCCGGTCCCTGATCCTCAGGTCCGACCACCAGCCGCACATCACTCCGAATTAAGATTAAAAATACATTCGAATCGGGGAGTTAGCGACCTTTCCCATCCGAACGCCCGTCGATGAAACTGACGCATGAACGTCGGGGGTTCTTTATGTTCAGATATATAGACGAAATAAAATCGAGATAAACCCGTGGGAGACTGAATCTGGATCTTTTACTTTGGGAAGCTGAAATGAATTCTGGATTTCCAAGCTCGTGAATGGCTGAGGGAACAGGAAGGTGAGTTGGGTTATGTGATTAAAAATTCTCGATTTGCAAACAGAGCGTTTAGTTTGGCGAAGAAAGCAAAAGTTCTGGTTGATTTTTTTAATGAAATAGGAAACGGGTTTCGTATGCAAATTAATTTTCGATGCAAATCTGCTATTTCTGGTCATAACACATAAGTAGCTACATCAATAACTGCATGCAAGTGTGAGGTTGAACCTCAGGCTCAATCGTGATATACTTCCTTTTTACAGTTTGGTAACAAAGGAGGTTCTGCTTTTGTTGTAAACAGAAGAAGAACTGTTAAGTCGGTTTGAGCAGCTGCATCACGATCTGGTTTAGATTTATACATATAGTCCATTTTCCTAAAACCACCAGAAAATATCGTTTGAAATGACATTGAAACGACTCGATAAACTCACTCATTCCCTCACCCTGTTCCTTTTCCCGCAGAATTCTGGATCGACTGACTCTTTGTTTTGTTTCGCGGATCAAATGAAATTCTGGCGGGTTCTTTGTGACGGAGATCTCACCTCTGTTTTGATCCTCTTGGGCGACGGCTCGTCTCTGTCTCCGCAGCGAGACCTGAAACACATGGTTCGGCGACGTTAGGGAGGAGTTTCCTGCCAGGTTTGGTTGTTGTTGATCTTGTTTTTGGCGGAAAAATGTCGACTTTGTCTGTTTGATACGGTTGAGCGATCAAATAACTCGACACGTGCAGTACGGAACATTCAATTTTGATGAAATTTAAAAAAAAATAATATATTTTTTTTAAATCACGATACGAAATAGATTTTTAAATTGCCAGTCGTCCTCCTTTTCTCTAGAACATTCTGTCCTTTTCTGTGGGCAAAGAAATTGGTTGGTTCATCAAGAAACCAAAGATTTGCAGAACCCAGTCCTGTTTGCGCTCGTGAGCCTCCAGGTCCGTCTTTAAGAAAGACACGACGCTTCTGAGGCTGGAGGCGGAGACGGAGCCCGGCGGAAAAGATCTCGTCCAGACGCGACGGCCCCAAGCCCGATCGGACGAAGGTCGCGCGCCACCGCGGAGGCCGTCTCTTACTTGCTGGTGCGGTAGGTGTACTTGTAGGTGACCTCTCTGGAGATCTGCCGGGCCAGTCCGAACAGCTCGTCGCGGCGCGTCAGCAGCGCCATGTCCCTCATGCAGAGCTGAGCCGCCGCCTCGTTCACCGTCAGCTGCAACACAAAGATCGGAGACCCTCAGGACGCGCTCCTTTGACCCCCCTGCGGAATGAGCGACCGGGGAGCGAGCGCCGACCTCGTGCAGCGTCAGGTGCTTGCCGTCTCTCCTCTTGGAGTCGAAGCGTCCGTAGATGGCGCTGTATTTTCGGATCTCCTCCTCCCTGCGCGGGTCGTCGTCGCTCATCTCAAAGATGTGGCCGATCATCTTGGCCAGTTTCTTGTTGCCCTTCAGCTGCTCTTTGACCTCAGCCAGGTCGGTCTTGGGCAGTCCGGGCGCCATCCTGTCCACGCACTCCAGCACGGACTGGACGGCGGCAGCGTCCAGGGCCTCCAGCGCGTCCCTGGGCGAGGACGGGGAGCCCAGGTCGGAGGGGGACAGGCTGTGCTCGCTGTCGTTGCTGTGGCCCGACCAGAAGCGAGCCTCGCTGCCGCCCTGGAGCGGCGACCCCGCCGACACTTTGTCCCGCGCCACGTCCAGCTTCCCCGGGTCGGAGCAGGCGGCGACAGCTTTGGGTACCTTGACGCTGGCGGTGTTGGAGCGGTCCTGGGCGCCGAGCAGCGTGGGCGAGCCCTCGGGCAGTTTGTACACCGGGATGCTGCACACCGGCAGCGTGGTGAGGGGCTGGTTGAAGATAGCTGGGTTGGTGACCCAGTCACGCAGCGCCTTCTGAAGGCGCCGCACGTGCAGCGGCTTGCTGGCCATGCCCACTAGAGCCATGATCTCCAGGAACTCCTCCTCCCCGGCCTCGCAGAGCTGCTGCACGTCGTCGCCGCCCTGCTGGATGAAGGCCTCATAGTAGTACAGCAGGTTGGCCCGCTGCAGGATCCGGTAGAGCTGCAGCTCGCCCAGGGTTCTCGGCAACACCGCCGCCATGCCTGCGGGGTGATTGATGACACAAATTACTTTACTGACACTGATAAGATTCCACAGGGGTTTCAGAAACCATTTACAAGTGGTAAAAAAAAAAACCCACAAGAGTCCGCAGCCAACAAATCAAAAATTGGCAAGAACTGTGGACTCCCGGGTCCGCAAGAACCACATTTCCTGAGGTGACACAGTTTGGAAGTTCTCGCAGCTCGTCCCAGACACGTGCCTGGGCAGAGTTTGGGGTTTTTTTCTCGCAGGGTGTGTGAGAACAATAGGTGGGATTGGTCAGAAAATGGAAGTGGGCGTGGTTCATGCCGGAGAGAAGAGGTATCGTCATTCCCGCTTTTCTGCTGGCTCGGAAGGTCGGACAGTGATGGATAGCTTTGAGGATGAACGTATGAAGTAGGAAAATCTACATTACTCATCCGGTGAGGCACCAAATGACGCGATAGGGGCCGGAAACTTCTTAGAAAAAGGTGCCCGAACACATTGTTAGTTGAACTGTGTTCATCCCCACGCTCCCCGGTCCTCTGCTGGTGTCCCCCAGGGCTCGATTCTGGGGGCCCCTTCTACTCGTCATTCACATCACTATAAAATCAACGTTCACTCTTACGCGGATGATACTCAGCTCTATATCTCTTCCGAACCTTAATTCCCCTCTTCCAACTTCCTCACTTTCCACCTGCCTCATGGAGATCAAGTCATAGCACATCTATCAATTTTTTCAAACCGAACAGCGACAAAACCGAAGTTCTTCTTCTGGTTACAGCCTCCGCCGCGCACAAATCTCATAGTTTCTCCATCTACATTCTACTTCATCCTTCCCTCCATTCAGGTGAAGACTCTGGGCGTCGTTCTAGATATCACATTTTCTTTTCAGTTCCAGATTAATATCGCCCGATCTGAGCAAGATCAATAGACTCCGCCCCTTGCGCATTCCACGTGCAGCAGCCGTTATCATCCACAGCCTTGTCGCTAGCCCGATGGATTCCACAGCTCAGATCAGAACTCAGACCCCTCACAGAGAAGCAGAGAACCAGAACATCGGTCCAGTCCTTCAGCAGCCTCACGGGTCGCTCACAGAATCCGGGATTAACTTCAAAATATTGCTCCTGACCGATGAATGAATCCACAACCCGGCCCGGAAAGGCTTCATATTTCGAAATCGCCTTTTCTTTTTAACCTCCATTCCGCCTCTTGTAATTCTTTTTTTTGGTATCTTTTTAAAATCCTGACTGCTTGAGAAGCAAATGAACAGATGTTGATAATTTCGATAAAAAAAAGATTACGACTTAGCATTTTAAAACTAGAATCTCTCTCTTTTTTATTATTTATTCAATGTTTGGATGGCCAAAAACATAAATATTCTGTACCTGCTGAATTACTTCACATTGGGAACTCTTGAAAATATAACATTTGTATTTTGTAGAATCTAAAAAAAAAAAACATATTCGGAGTTTGAGAAGACTTTGCAGATGCTACTTTTCAAGAGTTAGGTGACACTTTCATGTAAAAGTGGAAAATTAAAAGATGGAGCTGAGTGCCGGTTAGTTATTACGCGAGCGCAGCCAAGTTGTTTCACAACGTATTCATTTGTAGTCCTTGAATTATTGTACGCAAAAAGAAATGAGTGAAAACATTTTAACTGTGGTTATACTGTGAGTTACATTCCTCACCGTGCTAGGCTCTCATTTCTAGTCTTTATGCTAATGAGCAGCGCCGCCCGCTGCTTCCAGCTAGCTCTAAGCAGCAAAGTGAATCAAAATATTCATTAGTCTCAGTAAAAAGGCAGGATTTCCCCCGAGGATTATAACTGAATACTTTCATCGTACTTTCACAGTAACGTGTTCTGTCCTTAAAACATTTCAGAGGCACAAATGTCAGCTAGGTCACTCACGGGGCCTGAATTCCCCCGCCGAGACCCAAATACCGACACAAACAAGCCGCCCTGCCGAAATACTCGGAGTCGACCTGGTACTGTCCTTTTCTGGGCCACATCCTCGGCGGCTGCAAACAAAGCGGGGAAACTTTTTCTGCTTATGTTTGATTCACGATCAGCCGACAATCCAAAACAATAAGTAGGTGTTAATAAATGTGTGATGATTTGGGCCTGCACGGAGCAGCAGGTGGGTGATTCCGCGGTTTATCGGGCCTCAGCAGGTGGAGACGCTTTTAGAGACCAGCCTGCTGTTTGTATTTTTAACCACACTTTGGCTCCGGACGGGTTCTGGAGGAGCGACAAAACCCTCCCCGCTTTTTATGCTTTATCTTCGTACGCACAAAAATATTTTTACCATTACTTTTATGCTGTACTCTGATTTGAGGTAATGAGTGCAAATATGCTGGATTTAATCCTTATCTGGTTTCCCTTCCAACTGGAGTTCCACTCATACGGATACAATGAGGTGATCATTTTCAATGACTTGGGTGAATTTTAAATATTTTACCATGTGACTGAGTCAGTTATATTTTATTTACAGTGCACTGTTGGAAATTGAGACATCACAAAACCACAATAGGGTCAAAGGTGAGTTACTGAAAACTATTTGCCTCGCAGTCACGCAAAGCTAGACTGGATTTATTAACAGAATGTCAAGAAACAACTTTTCTTGGAGGGGGGGGGGGTGTCGGTGTAAATATGCCTCTCCTTTATTGAATTATCGATGAGAGTACAAGGTCAAGCTGGAATTATTCCATTGCTGAATTTTCTTCAACAACTGCCGATATTCGCAGTGAAACACAAAACCGGGGAAGATTTGTTGCTCTTTCAGCCTCATGAATTCAAATCTATGACAGCTCGGAAAAGCTGTTGAGGGTCACATGATGTAAAGAAAATCCTTTGGCATCCATGTTTCACAATGTTATCAGCACAAACCAATGCCTTGGCGCTCCTGGCACTTCCTGTATCTCGGTTATTTATACCTCTTTGTTCACATCTGTAAAACATCTCCGAAAGTTGACATGCAAACCAGCTCGCTATATTTCGCCAGGATCGCTGAAATGAAGTCAGTGTCGAGTCTGTCACTTTGACACGGGCGTATTCACGGACGCCCACGCGGAGGTGGTTTCACGCGGCGAACAAAACAGGTGAACCTGGTTTGGACATGTCGGGGACCTTTAGCACACAGAGTGATTCAAACCCATGGCTGAGTTTGTAAAGATCTGCCCCGGATATTCGCGACGTCGCTGCCAATAACCAAACCCTGTGAAGTAAAAGGCTTCTTTGTGGTCATCATCACAAATGAGATTCACTCCCGATGAACACCTCGGCGAGAAAAGTATCTGTTCTCTCTCGTGTCGCCGGTGTGGTTTACGTGAAAATCCGCTAAAAGAACGGCCTCTGATTCAGAGCGCCGGTCAAACATCCATTCGCGAGAGCAGCTCTAGTTCGACACGTTCCTCCCAGGACGTAAACTATGACCACAGAGTTTCGTGTCGAAAAGGAAAATAAGCTGTCAAAGAATTTTTTTTCAACATACTTAGTAACATCTCAGTACATACAAAGATGATCCCTCAGTCAGAGCCATGTGTACGAGTGGGCTCCTTAGTTAAGAAACTGCATTTCTGTTCTCTGCAGAACCAAAAAACTCCTCTCTTTCTGCAAAATAAACACTTTTATTTTTGTGAAACCCTCCGGTTATTCCGTGCCGCGAAAAGCGAGGCAGAAGAAAACTGTTTTTGCCCGATCCATGAAGAGAAAAATGCTGAAAAGAAATACATCTTCGTCACTGACTGTTTGCCACGTTCAACGGAGGAAACACTCAAAAAATATTCAATCAACCTTGAAAATTGTTC
The DNA here is from genome assembly GCA_901007705.1 of Fistularia tabacaria. Lineage (NCBI taxonomy): Eukaryota > Metazoa > Chordata > Actinopteri > Syngnathiformes > Fistulariidae > Fistularia > Fistularia tabacaria. Next base: position 12,287 of record CAAKHD010009142.1, on the reverse strand, counting down.
AAGGAACAAATCTGCCTCCGTCCACATAAAAAAATGATTGAAAAATAATGTCATTTATGTGTCCAGAGTTGAAGACTCGAGTCAGAAACTAAACTCAGACACTCGTTTTATTCATAATTTTCTGGTAAATGACTGTTTTTGAAAAGTTTCTCGTTGAAGTTTATCCTTAAACTCTGAGAAAAGGATGTTATTCAATTTAGCTGCACGCCAAGAAGGTCAGGGTTTACAAAATAAACACACTTTCACACTCTTTTCCTTTACACTAAACCCCTGTGACAAAGAAATGATGTCTGCTATTTGTTATCAACCCTTTCTGGAATCCAAGCTTCTCTGGAGTTCCATCTACCGTTGCTTGAATTTCCTCTCAGCCAATCAGAGACCTGATTACAACTGTTACAAACCGGCTGTTCTGGGATCAGTTGGAACTGCAAAACCTGGCGAAGCTAATAAGCTACCACACACACACACACACACACACACACACACACACAGAAGGATGTGTGAATAAAGCTGGACCGGGGAGATGGTGTGTCCGGTGGCCAGAATGTCGAACTACAAACATGGCGGCAGTCACTTGATTGACAAATGCCCTTTTTCACAAACGTACGCCGAGAAAGAACGGGCTATCTCGCAGAAACACGGGCCGCCATGACCGTAGCCGCGTTCCAGTAGCCAGAGGGTGAGACCGGACGTTAGCGGTGGAAGCTTCTAGCGATCGGAACGCTGAACCCGGACGTTCGGCTACTTTCACATCATCTGACCCGACAGAGAGGAATGGAGGTCCAAACCCCGACGCCGCTCAGCGATATCGTCCATCTGCGGTCGCATGATACCAGGATGAAACGCAGTCATTCACGATTTTGTGTTGTCGACTGATTATTCCAACAACGCTTTCTATGGATCCCGTCCTGAACCCACAAAAGGCGATACCCTCTCTTTTGATTGGCGTGTGAACGGTTTGACTTTTGTCCAGTTCCTTCACATTCAAATCAAAACTCGAGCTGTCAGCGAGAATAAAGACGGGACGTTCGCGGCCGGGGGAATCCAATCCAATTGGCGTTTATCCGTCACCCGCTCTGCCTCCGGTCTGACAATTTCCAGCCTTTGCCAAAAACTTGTCACTCGCCACCTTTAAAAACAAGCGAGAGGGGAGCTGTGAAAGGAGGCTTGTTTCTGACTGCAGCGGCAGCCCCCGCTTCCATGTGAGGCCCTGCGGAGGCCTCGCTAACAGAGGAGTGGCAGTCACCAGACCCTGGTTGCTGGGAGGACCACATGCCTCTCTCCACCCCAGCAGGATGTGTAGGAGGTGGGCTCGCCTTGCCCAGAATAGGCGCCGAGCCTCAGCTCGTCTCAGCCGGAGTCGGGGAAAAAAAAAACAACAAAAAAACGACGGGGACGAAAAGCCGGCTGATGTGGCTGCTGTCCCGGGCTCGGGATGAAGTCGTACCAGCAAAATGAATAAGGTGAAAACGTCACTAATGAAATATCCCTGGAGGGCCTCTGCTTTTCAGATATCACGATTGAGCGCCGCGGCGGAGGAGGAAGCGAGAGAACGTCTGCTTTTCAAATATCACGCTCGCCAGCACAAACAATCGCGTTTCACCGTTTGACCTCTTGTTCACCCAGACAATAGATGAGGCCGGCAAACAGTCATTAAAAACGCCCTTTGCACACAAAATGGAAAAGACCTTGAATTCAGTCGGTTTCTACCGTCAGCATTCAGCATCAGCATTTGAAGGCTGTGTGATTGAATTTGTTGAAACGGTTTTATCGCGATGGCACGAAGATGATGGCGGCGGAGTCAGCGTGATCAAATGGTTCATCGTAAAAATACTTCCATGTCGATCTGAACCGAGCGCATTTTATACTGATTTGTGTCAAAACGGGGACAAAATAAAAAAAAGCTCTAGACTAGCGTGCGGCAAGCTAGCATGGTTATATCCACCTTTAGGGTGTAAAGCATCCTACAACACATTCATATTCAACGCTATGAGGCGTGAGTTCGTACCCAGCAAGCATTTTTAGATCGAGCCGTTTCTGAATAGAGGCCCGGCTGGGTGGGGCAGGGGTTAGCGCTCCCACCGCACAGTAAGGAGGCCCCTGATAGGACACGGGGGCCCTTCCACGTTCTCCCCGTGTCTGCGTGGGTTTCCTTCGGACCCTCCGGTTTCCTCCCGCGGTCCAAAGACATGCAGGAGGTTCATCGGAGGCCCTGAGTCGCCCAGATGTGTGACGAGAGGACGAACGCTTGTACGTCTCGATGTGTGGTCGCTCCTACGTGACCCTGAGCGCGGGATAAAATGAAAGAGTTAATGGAAATTTCGAAAGGGACGACGCAAAACAACCGCCTTTGGTTTCTGAACCTGCAAAAGCTAGCGTGTTTCCGCTCATCCGTTAGCTTGGAATCGTCCAAGTGACGTAGACCCGTAGAAACTAATGTATTGTTGATGACGATGTTTCAGCTGTGACGCATCGACATCTCAGGTTATTGTACTGGAAACATAGGTCAACTTTTTGATTTATATTGAAAAAACAGACCAAAAAAATCCAATCGTAAATCAGTCATGATTCCTGATCGAGCTTCTGCAAGACGCGGCAGTTTTCGAAAAAACAAAACGCTGGACACGGCAGTTCCCGTGGGGAAGCACAGACACGTTATCCAAAACCGGCGTGCCGAGAAGCGGTTTACAATCAGACCGGTGCTGAATTTCCAGAGATCTGCGTTTTGTTTTGTTTTTTGCAGCGAAGCAGGGAATCCACACGACAAACCGCAGCGAATGAGAGAGTGACTCAGCTGAATGTTTCTCACCGCGGGAGAAAACTATCATGAAAAAAAAAAAAAAAAAAAAAAAGAGGAAGTCCGTCGTGAAGTTTCAACCGAGCTTGAAACTGTTAACCAGATCAGCAGGAATTCACTGAAAAGAGTCTCAGATGCGGATATTTGATTTCAAATGGTTAAAGTCGGGAAGCACGACAAGACCAATATATAAAATTTAGATAAATATCCCACACGTGTTGGCTGGTAAAAGGCAGAATGTACTTGAAAAAAATACCGAAACAATGGCCTGAAAAACCACTGAAAATTTCCAGTGATTTGGCAAAACGTTGCAGGGAAGTTTGCAGAAAATGTCTCCTTTTCTTTCCAAAAAGCACCTGAAGCGAACGGTTCGACCGAAACCAAGCACAGTCACAAACAAACAGCTGATGTGAAACTGACATATGGGAGCGCACGTTTGACGCCAGATGACGGAGTTAGCGTCGTTTAGCTTGTTCGCAAACGAGTGTATGTGGGGGGGGACCAGTTCCTGTCGGAAAGGCTGCTGTAAAATTAATGTAACGCCTGTTGGCGGCATATCTTTTCGCGTTCATCCCGAGTGACGAGAACATTTACTGCTTTCCACCGCTTAAGTTTTACTCAAATACAGATGAAACTTTATCCCCGCTTATTTTAACTCACTTCCTAGCCAGTAAAAAACACCTGATTGTAAATAAACCAGGTGTTCCTGCAAAATAGTACAAATCCTGCAAAAAACGTTTGTTGTCGGCTTGCAGGTTCAGCAGACACACTCCTTATGTCTCCATTCAGTTAGATCACAGCGGGCGTGTGAGTGTGTGTGTGTGTGTGTATGTGTGTGTGTGTGTGTCGGGTGTGTGTGTCGGGTGTAATAGTATAATTGCTGCTTGTGAATGTCAAGTCCTGCTTCACAGAGCAAGTTGAGCCAGTTGGTCTTTTCACCTGAAGAAGCGAGGCGTTCACTGGCAGCGTGGCTAGCCCAGATCACACACACACACACGCACACACACACACACACGCACACACACACACACACACACACACACACACACGCACACGCACACGCACACACACACACACAAGCACAGGTGTGCCAGTGCACAGGATGTGGAGGGCCTCACTTCGCCGGTGATTCACTAGAATTTCCCAACGTCCTCGTGATGCAACGAGTGTTGGAATATTTAACAATGACAGGGACATCTTGTGTCTCCAAAATCATAATTTAAATCATTTGCCACAACCTTAAACATCTCCATGGCAGCGAAATATAACTGCTGCTTTCAGGAAACAGCTGTTATATTTAGCAGTTATGCTCCAATAACTTGTCTGTAGGTGTTTAATTCAGAGTAAACGTTGAAAAAAAATATATAGAAGCCAACCTTGGCACACATTAGAGCTGTTAAATTGGTGATAAATAACATTAAAATATGAAAAAAAATCAACTAGAAATCACCTTTTAAAACGAGTAAAAGCATTGATTTACTAAAAAATAAACTTAGAATAAATTTAACAAAAATAAACAAGAGACCAGCCCCTCAAAAAAAAAATCTAGATGAATCAACAAATATGTAAAATACAAGCCATGCAACTCAAACAGAACTTATTGGGTGAGAGAAAAAAAATAGAAACTACCCGTAAGGCATTGGCTAAAAAACGCACATTAATTTTGATTTAAATGAGACATAGATATATCTAGATATAAATAATATGAATGAGTCAGGAGTGAAAATGCACATGGAAGCCGTGTTTTGGCAAATTCACACATCGATGAAAGTTGCAGCTGTCAGTCTGACTCGTTTCCAGTCGCAAAACCGACTCAACGTGGGGGATTCGATCCGGCTCGAGAGGCTACTACCTGCTGGGTGTTTGGCCCCCCGCGGAGACCCCTTCCGGCCCCCTCCGGCCCCCTCTGGTCCGCCCCGGTCCGGCTCCGCTTCTTCCCCGGCCGCTCTCCGCGCTTGTCAAGCCAAAAAAAAAACAACCCCGGCTGTCAGGTCGTGCAGGGAATTAAAAAAAAAATAAAAGAAATAAGAAATCCGGACAATCCGCGTGCGTAATTTAAAAATAAAAAAAAAATTAAAAAACAATTTAGCAATAATTCCCCGGATTTCAAAGAGGAGGAAGGCGAGGGTGCAAAATAAAAAATAATCTAAAAAAAAAAAGCCCTGCGTGTCTCCGCGCTTCACCTTCTTTCTCCGCTGGAAACTTTTCCCCCGCCGAGAGACGAACGAGAGACCGAGGCGCGGATGATCACAAGAAGAAGGAGAAGGAGAAAAAAGAAAAGCGCTGACCTTCGTGCGTCTTTTTTTTCCCCCCTTTGAGCGTGTGTTGCGTGAGTGTGTGTGAGTGTGTGTGCGTGAGTGTGTGTGCGAGTGTGTTTGCGTGTGTGTGTGTGTGTGTGTGTCCTCCCTGTTTCTCCACTCCCCCTGCACCGCTCACCGCTGTGAAGCACGGCAAACGCACATGGCTCCGTACTTCCGGTTACCTGACAAAATAAAAAGACCGGATAAGACGACGCCAGCGGGAACGTAAAAACAATTCAAAGAAAAACGAAAACGAATTAAAAAACACTAAAAATCTACAACAGTTTCTTATGGTTATATATAATGCAGTTGTTGATGTTTATGATGAAAATTAAAACAAGGTTTTCAGAAAACAACAAATTCGTTTGGATGTATAAAATAGTTAAATGAAATGAAAAAAACAATGTTTTCATGTATTTACCTTCCATTGGGTGTATATGAGTAATGCACATTTTTGTGTATGATGATTTAGCAGAAGTAATGGTAGAAGCTGTGGCATTCTGTTTTCCATTATTATTGATTTAAACAGTATATGTACATACGCAAGAATAAACATTTATAGACGATCTTTTTTCACCAAATTTCATATGCTTTCTAGTTTTGGCTCAATGTGGTTTTGCTATAATCATATTTGACTCTATGTCTTTTCGTCACTGAAGGCCACACAGATTGTGATTACACAGATTAAACTAAATACCGTGAGATGGAAAAAAAAAAAAGACAATAATGCAATAATGTTTTTCCCATCACAAAAGTAACAAGGGTTTCAAAGATATTTGCATTGTAAATTAAGATAATAGCCTTATCCGTCTTTGGGCTTTCATTGTCGCATGTTCTTTTACTTTGTCATCATTTCCGGTGTTGTTCCGGGCTAACTATTTGTAGCTTTACACGTCACCACACTAAAGTGGGCTATTCCGCGCGGCTGCCATCGAGTCTCTCTCTCTCTCTCTCTCTCTCTCTCTATGTCTCTCTCTCTCTCTCTCTCTCTCTCCCTCCCTCCCTCCCTCACTCTCTCTCCCTCTCGCCCACGCTGCTCCCGGTGTGACGCAAATCCGTGCGTGGGCGGACACAAGGGGCGTGGGAGGCTTTCTGCACGGAATACCAAACACGAGCAGGTTCAACGCCCACAGACACGCAGCAATTTGCTCACTTGACGCTCCAAACTCTCACCGTGTCTTACCCAACTGTCAATATTTCCACAGCCGATAATCATTATTGATCACCCTGCAGGTTCACGTGTGTGCAACTTTCCTCCAAGCTTATTCTCTCAATGGAAACATTGCTATGCAAGTTGAGCCCCTGAGAATATTCGGCATTTGCAGTTTTGTGCTTGAGTCAGTGTGCGTACATTGAACAAATCTAAAGAAATGAAATAAAATGCATGAAGTAAAAGATCACTTATCATTAAAAAAATCCTGTTTTTTCGCAAATGAGTTACATTTTATTCGTGCACAGTCACATGCATCCAAAATATCACCTAATTTATAAATGTTTTTTATATGTCTAAGTTCAGGTGAATAATTCCCATCATTATAAAACTTAATTTTTTTCTTTCTTTTTTTTTTTGCCTGGCTGTTATAACCTTCTGGATTCCCGTGATAGCTATAGTCATTGATGTTCCAGTAGGATACATACCAATAAATATATTCATCATGCAAATTGTGTCCATATTTTTTTTTCCCAAATCTGCAAACAATTTAGTCATTTAAATTTTTCTTTGTATGTTTTGTCCAATCCAATCTGTCATGCATGTACACGTGCATGCTTTACTGATTTCATTCCAAAAAAAAAAAAAAAAAAAAACACAACAGATTTGGACCAGCATTTGGAAAAAGGTCCCCGGTTCGATTCCACCCTGGAAACCCTGAATCGCCCGACGGTGCGAACGCTGCCGGCGGTGGACGGGGTGAACGAGAATATTCCGGCAGCTTCCGCTTTGAGCTGAAGACGCTGAGTCACGGAGAAGTTATCCAGTGTTTGCAGCTGACTGTGACGTATCATATTATCCTGGGACAAATGTGGGCACGACCACTCTACCTTTTTTTTTTTTTTTTTTAAAGTGAGGAGACAAACGATATATCCTCCCGGCGGGCTTCCCATCCCGAGCACGCGTCGCTCTGACATGGAGTTTTCGGTGGGTTTTCCCGCACATTTTTTTGCATTCGCGCTGATGTTTTTGAGTTGCGTTCAGAATTTCCGGCTCGACTGACTTTAAGAAGAAAAAGCAGAAAAAGTCAAATGTGTTTTTTCTCCAGACGGGTGTTCGCTGATTCGTATCTGTCACGCTGTTCGCTCAGTGCGTCACAAACAAGGCTCAGGCCAGTCTCATCGTACTTCCTGGTAAATGCTGTATGAATGTAGTTTGGACGAATCAAACTGATCACGCCGCGCCACAATGCTACTTTTACTACTATGCTGTGACTGATGAAATACTATGAACTAGTTTACCATCTGAGGAGCTATTCCACAGAATCTGTACGGAAAGACAAGAAATGGAAGAATTCTGATCAAAATCAAGCCTCAGTCTGAACACACACACACACATTTTCTTATCTCCGTATCTATGGTCGCAGCCAGCAAAGTTGTTGAAAAAAAAAATCAAAAAGTCAGATGTGATAGAAAAGTATTTCTGAAAGGTCACAGATGCAGTTTTATATTGTGCTTGATCACAGAAAACCAGAATCATTTGCTCTGTCGTTTCTTCAAGCGCTCAAATGATCTCATTCTTCTCAAAAATTTGACTTGGAGGAATCAGAATTACATCGATGTCAAACTTTGACCTCATTGTTGACGTACTTTGAAATCTTTCACACATTCAACACATTTCACACCAAGATCACGCAACAAGTAGAAACAAGAAAAACATGGCTTGACATCAAATTGTAATTCTGATCAATAGATGTGAATGAATGGATGCTTTATCGACCCTCGAGGGGAAATGTGAGTGTTACAGTTGCAGTTGTGCTGCTGCAACAGGCTGCCTTCATCTTAAATGGAAATGTAATTTCAGTAGTTTGTTCGAAAAGAGCTGAAAATCACAGCAGTTAAAACCCGCCTCCTCTTTTTTCCCTGTGAAGGTTGAGAAGCTCGCTATCAGACTTCCAACGATAACACGTGGCCTTACCACCGGTACCTCTTGCTAGTACCTCTGCACCCCTCCGGAAATGGGAAATTATCTCCACTTATATCCAGCTTCCACACCTTGCAGTTTCAAAGCGTTTTACAGTAGATAGCATTCACACACACACACATTTAGTGACGTGCTGTCAGGGGAGGCGGGGTAGGCTGTGCCTCCCCTGTGTCATCATAAAAAACAACGAATGATAACAAATGAATTTGTAAATATTTGTCCACTGGTCTGTGATACAAATGTTATTATTGTATGATTCCAATGATTCCAACATGATTTTTAATGTCAATATTGTTGAATTTTTGAATTTTCCTGTTCAAATACGGTGGAAGGACGCTAAGTGAGGCAGCGACTAGCCGAGCCTCACTTACATGTTCCCGATGAAATGTTTGTATGTCTTCACATTCTATAGTCTCGGTCATGTATTTCACATATTAATATGAGTTATTAGTCTCGCTCATCTGACAGAACACCGCGGTGAAAAAGCCGGAGGGGAGGCAGCCAATACCTCTGCCTCACTGAAGGGGTCGTATACATATACAGTATTTGTAAATCTGTCCTCGAAAGAGTCGGTGCCTCCCCAGACGTGAACCTCACCACACGTCACTGCACACATTCACATGGCGATAGCGGCAAAGCTGCCATGCGAGGCGCTAACCGGGCCATCAGGAGCAACTTGGGGCTCAGTCATAGTACGAAGGATCAGATGCGCAATGACTACCGTTTACTGCAGCTACTACAAGAGTATTGCGGTTACTTGAAGTAATACGGCAGTGTGTACCACGGCTCGTTGGCCGCCATTCACGCTGTGTGTTTTTCTAGCAGCCGCTGGTGCCTGAGAGACGCCCCTCACCTGAGAAAACATCCTTTTGGAGTTAAAGAAAAGAAAGAAAACTTTTCTGTAGTCGTTGCATTTGCAGACTTTTTCTCTTTTCCAAATTTCCTTTGCGTTTTATATTCTTGTAATTGTTTGACACGTATTCTTGTTGGGTTTCTGGTCCCTCGCCACTTGATTGGTGGCGTTCTGCCCGTGATGTGGAAAGACGTTGGGTTAATTAGCCAAAGACGCAGAGAGAAAACCGGTTGCAAAGGACAAGAAAAAAAAAAAAAGAAGCAAACAAACGAGAAAAAAAAGAGGATAAATTCCTTTGACATGTGAAGGAAAATTACAATATCCGCGGTTATAAAGGTGTTAAAAGCCTCGTGGTTGAAGTTAAAGTTTTGGTAAAACGATGATACACATTTTGAGCTCCTCGTGCCGGAGCGATAATTAGCATCGGCCCGTGATTGACAATCGTGTTCCCAGCGTATGTTTTTCAGTCTGAGAAGCAAACACTGCAAACCGATCAAAGGTAATCAGGGCTGAAAAACTGTTTGCGAACCGACATGTCCCTGCTGCCGCTTCGAGGACCGAACATTTAGCGCCCCGAACTGCCGCCGAACTCAAACCTCTCCTCGCGCGCGCGAGTCGAGAGCCTCCTCCCCCGCCCGGCGCCCCCCCCCCCCCCCCCCCCAACGCATACAATGGGATTTTGGGGGGGTTCCGGTACGCTTGCCGCATTCTCATGCTCCCCC
>CAAKHD010009140.1:0-10586 GCA_901007705.1 Fistularia tabacaria | reverse complement strand
GTAAATCAAATTTAAAAGTCCTGCGAGGTGATGGAAACGTGTGTGTGTGTGTGTGTGTGTGTGTGTGTGTGTGTGTGTGCTGAATGCTCTTCAGTATGAAGAGCTTTTGCAGCAAAACAAGAAAACATCAGTTCAAAAATAACTTTTAAGCCTTGAACAAGAAACAATGCTTTGTACGCCTTGCACGGTCAGCCTTATAATACCTTACCTTAATAATGTATACTTCATGAATCCCTCGTGCGGAAATTCGTTCTCTGTATTTAACCCATCATGGATGAACCATGATTGGTTGGCTGCCGTCCACCAGCGCCAAGGGAGCAGTGAGGGGTTCAGTGTCTTGCTCAACAACACTTCAACATAATAGGAGGAGCCGGGAATCCAACCAGGAATGTTTGATTCCGAGGACGATCGCTCTGCCTCCGCTAGCAAACCTTGCCTTCCCTTATTTTATCTTATCTTGGCAAACCTAGCCTTACCTAACCTTTTCTTATCTTATCTTACTTTGTCTCAGCCAACCTAACCTTACCTTATGTAATGTTATTTTATCTTATTTTAATTAACCTAAACTAATCTTACATGACCTCACCTTACCAAGCTTTACCTTGACTGACTGTCTAATCTTATCTTATCTTAGCTAACTTAACCTCACCTTACCTTCTGCTATGTTATGTTGTGTTGTGTTGTGTTGTGTTGTGTTGTGTTGTGTTGTGTTGTGTTGTGTTGTGTTGTGTTGTGTTGTGTTGTGTTATATTATGTTAGCTAACCACACCTAAACTCACCTAACCTAACCTAATCTTACCTTAGCTTACTTTAACTTACCTTGGTATCTTGTGTGTGTGTGTGTGTGTGTGAGTGTGTGCGTGAGTGTGTGCGTGAGTGTGTGTGTGAGTGTGTGTGTGTGTGTGTGTGTGAGCTGTGTGCACAGGGCTTTCAGGCTTTTCAAACCTTCCCTCTCCAAGCTATTGTCCGAGCGTGTGAATGCACGCCCAGCTCCTGAGCCCCATGGTAACAGGAGAAGATTGGACAAGGTCTCCTCGAGGACCTGCTGCTTGTTTTGGATTTAATTCCGATTAATTTTTCAGCAGACGGACTGATATTTCACCCGAACCACGCGGTCACCAACGGGTAGCGGCCCCATGCGGCCCCCAGCGACCCCCCCCATCTTAGTTTGTTGCTGGGGGGTGGGGGGAGGCTGGAGAAGAGAAATATGTTTAGTCATAGGGCTGCACTCTTGAGCACCCTTTACTGGCCTGCATGCACCGCGCAATATTATAATGTAAAAGCAGATGTGTGTGTGTGTGTGTGTGTGTGTGTGTGTGTGTGTGTGTGTGTGTGTGTGTTTTATCGCTAAACATGCTCTGTATCTTAATGATGATGTTCAGCTGCTAAACAAGTCTACACTAGAACTCAAAAGCGCCCTCCAGTGGCCGGCGCACACTTTTCAAATGATCTTTTGCGTCATGATGATGGATGTGTGTGTGTGTGTGTGGAGGAGTAAGATATGTTCAATAAGAGGTTGCTAGTGTGTATGTGTGAGTGTGTGTGTGTGTGTGTGTGTGTTTGGCTTCCCAGGACACAGGATGTTCAGCTGGTAAACAAGAGTGCCCCCCTCTGAATGAACGAGGGGAGGGATGGCGGTGGACCAAAGAGGGGGACCATATGCTCTCCTCCTGTCCTCCCATCCTCCACCCCCCCCCGCCCACACACACACACACACACACACGCACACACACACACACACACACACACACACACACACACGCACAAACACACACACACACACAGACAATCAAATGTGTGTGAGTTGCTGACCTGGTGAAAACCCTCATCAAACCGGCGCTCGATTTAGCTGCGTCGTGCGCTGCGTTGATGCGTGTCAGTGTGTTTCTTTTTTCCTGAAGACGAAGTCAAACACGGATGAGAGAGAGAGAGAGAGAGGGAGAGAGGGGGGGAGAGAAAAGAGGAGTGGTAGAAGAGAAGAGAAGAGAAGAGAGGTCAGCAACTCATTACAATTCAGACAGAGCCTCCGAGGGCTACGAGGGGAGTCTCGCTGCAATTCAAATCATCTTGTGTGTGTGCGTGTGTGTGTGTGTGTGTGTGTGTGTGTGTTTGCGTGTTTCTGGTTTCGAGGAGGCCCTCCTTTGACGAGCTTACCCTGCGGCGGTGGCAGTGGCATGCCACCTGCAGGCCGCCGTTCACCGCCGAGGTCTGCGTGATCGGTGCGAAGGCCATCAGCAGATCTCTGTGTTTTTTTGCCTGTTAAACAACAAGAAAAACAACAACAAGAAAAACAATTTCAAATCATCCAGATGGAAGAGTGATTACTTTGACCCCCCCCTCCTTCCTCCTCCTCCTCCTTTTCCTCCTCTTCTTCCTCCTCCTCCTCCTCTTCATCCCCTCCTTCCCTGACAGAATCTATCCCTCGCTGTTGAACCGCCTGTTCCCATGAGCTAAAAATACAGCATGTGACTGAGCGCTGTAGCGTTCATGCATTAATCATGGAAGTGTTTGCCTTCTTCCGTGTTTTTCTCCCACCCGGGGGTGGGTGGGTGGGTGGGGTGGGGTGGGGGCACCTGAGTGTCTCAGGTGAGACTCTAAAAAGCGCCGGCTGCTTTGGAAATTTTTATAAATGGCATCGAAAGGCCGTCGCTGCGAAACACAGTAGATGCATGATTGATCCCCCGGATTGGCCGTCGATACGGTAGCGGCCTTCTCTCGCCATCTCCACATCCTCCCGGCTCATCCTCTTTCTCTGCCCCCCCCCGCCGCCTCTCACTCCTCCAGATCCTTGAATCACCCCATCCCGCCAACGCTTCCGCTGCATTTCCAAATTTAGCCCTCCGTTGTTTTTTCCCGGGCTTGGAGGTCCCTCTCCCCCCCTCCCGGGATTATCGTTGTTGTGTTTTATGTCGTTGTCGTGCGATGGCCGACTCGGAAAATATTGAAATGCCACTTGGTGCGTTGGGTGAGCGCAGATTGGCGCCAACCGGTGGCGCTGCGGCAGATTGCACATGCAAAACATAGAATAGAATAGAGTAGAATATTCCCTTATTCGTTCCACAGTGGGGAAATTTAAAGGAAAGTTATCAAAAAAATATGCATAGACAATAAACAGTGTTTATATATATATATATATATATATATATAATATATGTATAAACAGGTAAGGCTTCTACAATTAAGACAATGAAAGTGCAATATTTCATTTCATTATCACAGGTGCAATAATAATACAATTACCTCCTTGTTTTTACATTCATTTAGTGCCAACAGTGCTAACTTCTGCCTTAAATCCGAAGTGTCGTTCTTACTGTTAGATGTTAACATTTGTTCTTGTTTTTGTTTCTTTGCTCTTCTATTTATTTGATTTTCATGGCTTGAAACAAGACCTGGCAACTCATTTCGTACCACAAACTGTAAGGTGTGCTGCTATGACTATAAAAGTTCCTTGAATCCTTGAATCATTCTATTAACAAATTGCACCTAAATAATATGACAATATATAAACAGTGAGTGGATGTGAGTGTAGGAGACTGAATGAATGAATGAAAGAGAGAGAAGTCTATTGAGTGTTAAATAGTAAGTAAGTGCCGTCATTTCCGGACTACTGAGTGCACCTGAAGATAAGCCGCAGCGGCTACAAATAAATATATGTGTGTTTCTATGTCCATGTTGTAACATGAGATATTTACACAGAAACTTAACTTTCAATTTAATACACATCGCGAACATCCACAAAATTGGAAATGCTTTTTTTCCCGAACAGTGCCGGTAACACGGCTGATGAAGAAGATTAATAATAAATAACACAAGAAAAAGGCCGTCCGTCCATCCATTTTCTATCCGCGCTTTGTGCTACTCCGATACCGATCGCTATCTTCGTCTTCCTCCTGCGCGCCAAAAGCGTTACAGCCGATCGCCTTGAACTTGAAAGCTGCATAAGATGCATTTCTTCGTGTGTTTTCCGTGCTGAGGGCGTGTGCACGAAGCGCAGTTTCATTGATCCGATGTTACCAGGCTAGATGTTTTAGCGGCGTGAAGCTTGTTAGCCCCCAAAATAACATAAATTAAGCGCGTGAAAAAAGTAGCAGCTTATAATCTGGAAATTACGGTCATAGTAAACATGAGGTAAAAAAATAGAAATAAAAAAGTAAAAATAGAAAAAACAAAACTTCTGGATCCTCCGAAATCCGTAGGACCGATTCTAACACCTGGACTCTGTTCTCCTGCACAGGAGACATCACTCAGAAGGGCTACGAGAAGAAAAGGACTAAACTCCTGGCTCCATACGTCATCCATGCGCCAGGTAAACACACGCAAAGATGTAAGAGTGAGAAGGTGAATGGTCTGAGCAACACTGTTTCTACGTTTTCCACATATTGGTATTAAAACGTACTTCTTCTTGTGGCTCCTTCCACAGCGGAGCCCCCACCTAGGAATGATGCGCCGCCCCCGGGACCCGGCCACGGGCCCCCGCCCAGCAACTCGTCCCGCTACCGCGAGCGCCGCTCCCGCAGGACGCACCGCGGTGGTGGCACCCGGGACGACCGCTACAGATCAGGTCAGATCAGCGAGGGGGCAAAGTCAGAGGGGAAACCGCAGACGGGAGATAACCCCGCCTCCACAAAACCCGCAGCCTGTTTTTTAAGACGGCGTCTTTCAAAGGGACCAATTAGCATGTTTTTGTGTTTGAATCCGCGGTCAGCTTTCCCCTGGAGGAAGAGCTCACCCAGAAATTCAAATTCGGAGAAGGTCAGATCCGCCTGACGTGCGTTTTCGGCAAAAACAAAAACATAGCTTGTGAAAGCGGGTCAGGTCGGAGGTGAGCGGCCAAGATGAATGTGTGAATCCTGCATGATTCCAGCATCACGCTGATTTTTCCACATCAATTGACAATAAACATATAATAATAATAATAATTGTAATAATAATGATGATGATGATGATGAGAATAACAACAATAACAATAATAATGATGATGATGATGATGATGATAATAATAGTAGTAATAATAATACATACATACATACATACATACATACATACATACATACATACATACATACATACATACATACATACATACATACATACATACATACATACATACATACAGTTAACTTAAATGCACCTGCCAGCGTTAGTTTGGGACATCTCATAGTTGTAGTCTCAAGTTGCGTATCCTACCGGTGTAGTACTGGGTTACTACTACCCAGTACTAATACTAGGTAACTTTTACCCAGTACTACCTCCAGTACAACAGCAACATGTCATTTCTGTGGTGTTTTCTGCTGACACCCTGGGTGGCATTCATGCTTTACATAGTACAACTATTCACCCTGTCATTCACTTGTCATATAGACAAATACAACAATTCACCCTCTCATTCATGTGTCATATGTAGAGACTTACAGCAATTCACTCATTCAAATGTCATCTATAGGCATACAATCATTCACTCATCATAAAGAGACATACAACCTTTCAACCCCTCATTCATATGTCACATAGATTCACCCTCTCATTCATGTGTCAGATAGACATACATTCATCCTCTCATCCACGGGTGATAGAGAGAAACACAATGCTCACCCTGTCATTGAGATATCATATAGAAATACATTCACCCTCTCATTCACATGTCATATGGACGTGCATTCAACCCTTACATTCATTTTCATATCGAGAAATTCTATTCACCCTCTCATTCAAATGATCTGTTTACATACATTCACCCTCTCAGTCCCGTGTAAAATAGAGAAATAGAACATTCACCCTCTCATTCACATGTTCTACATAGAGACATACAGCCATTCACTCATCCTATAGAGAAATACGACCATTCACCCTCTCATTTACGTGTCAGATAGACGAATACTGCCATTCAGCCCGTCATTGAGACAGATAGAAATATACTCACCCTCTCATTTACAAGCCATATGGACATGCAGTCACCTTTTCATTCATTGTTATATAGAGAAATACTACATTCACCCTCTCATTCAAATGTTACATAGAGAAATAAAACGATGCACCCTCTCCTTCAAACAGCATAAAGACATATATTCATCCTCTCATTCATATGTTATATAGAGAAATACAATCATTCACTCATTCACATGTCATATATAGACATACAATCGTTCACTCATCATAGATAGAAATGCAACCATTCACCTTCTCATTCACATGTTATATATACATACATTCACCCTCTCATTTACATGTTACATACACTAACATTCACCCTCTCATTCACGTGTCAAATAGAGAAATACAACCATTCACCCTCTTATTCACATGTTAGATAGAGATGTACAACCATTCACCCTGCCATTGAGACATCATATAGACACACATTCACCCTCTCATTCACATGTCCTACATAGAGACATACAGCCATTCACTCATTCACATGTCATGTATAGACATACAATCTGCAGAGGTAAAAGTGTCCAGGGTGAGGAAGCAAGACCACACAAAGTCTTTTGAGTTTACAGGGATTTATTACCAACAACGCATGGAATTAAAATGAACAACCAGCAATAGTCAGCAACAGTCAACACCGATCAGCAGTGATGGTCAGTCACCATCAGAATCAGAGCTGCAGTTTCTCTAATAGGGTGCAGTCTTCTTACAGACTGGACACCGATTGGATGTTCTAGACAAGCTTTCATAGAGAGACAAGCAGAGAAGGACCACATGCACATATTTGTCAGCTGGTTAATAATTCCTTCTTCGGTACATTAGTATGTCCTTCATGTACACATATCATTGACAGACTGGACGATAAGACAGGTAAAGTACATGTTGCAAAGGGATAATCAGGATAACCTGATTTTCCCCCCATAGGACAGGGTAATAGGGTAATACTTTATGGATCTCCATAGGGGAATTTTTTTTTGTCAACAATAACAATATCAAAAAAAGATAGCCAAAATATGAATAAGCACTAAACAATTAAAAGCCATATAAACAATTAAATGACAGAAAGTCAAAAAAAGAAAAAGGAATATTTTTTACACATATATAGATATACATATATATACATACATATACATATATATATACACATACATAAACACAAACATACACATATATAAGATAAATAAGTAAACAGTAAGGGTGAGAGTAAAATAAATAAGTAAACACTGAAGGTGCGATAGAACCAAAATTGACGACAACAAGGGCAAGGATAAGGACAGATAGCCGACGACGATGGAACAGTGGCAACAATAAAATAAAGATACAGGATACATATAATCATTCACTCATCTTATTGACATGCAGCCATTCACCCTCTCATTCACATGTTATAGATGTACATACATCCACCCTCTCATTCACGTGTCATATGTATACATGCAACCATTCACACTTGTCCCAGAGGAACCCGGAGAACCCTGAGGAACCTCCATGCAGACACGAGGAGAACATGGAGCCCCCACACAGAAGGCCAAATTCAATCGGGGACATTCTCGCGGTGAGGGGGCGGAGCTAACCACTGCACAACCGTATAATACAGGAAGTCCAAACACCGCAGCGCCGGCACCCCAAACATGAAATCCTAATTCCGGTCTCAGCCTCCGGCCCCAAGCTTGTCGTCATAGGTCGGCCATCCATCCATCTATCCATCCATCCATCCATCCATCCATCCATCCATCCATCCATCCATCCATCCATCCATCCATCCATCCGAAACCCAACCTGGCCGATGGTCCACGTGTTCAAACAGCGTCTCTCCGTCCCACTAGTGTTTGGGTTGTTTTCCTGCCGTGCGCGCACGTGGACGTGTGTGCACGTGTGTGGACGTGCATGGACGTCCATGTGATCCCGCTGATGGGCTTGTGGGTGTCTTCAAGTAAAAGATTTATTTATTCATCCATTTTCCCTCCATCTTCTGGGCGCGCACGTGTGTGTAGGCAACTGACTTCTAGCATGGCATCTGTGTGTGTGTGTGAGTGTGTGTGTGTGTGTGTGTGTGTGTGTGTGTGTGTGTGTGGTGTGTGTGGTGTGTGCGTGCGTGCGTGTGAACGGGTGAAGGCTATCCAATATAAAGCGCTTTTGGAGCAACACAAGAAAAGGTCACTTTAAAAACATTTAAAGCAAACAAATACTCTACTTTTAAGCGCTGAACTACAAACAATGCTTTGTACGCCGTTCATGGTCAGTCGAATAATACCTTACCTCACCTCAGCAAACCTAGCCTAACCTTATCTTAAATAATCTTACCTCACCTCAGCAAACCTAGCCTAACCTTATCTTAAATAATCTTACCTCACCTCAGCAAACCTAGCCTTACCTTATCTTATCTAATCTTACCTTTTCTTAGCAAACGTAGCCTAACCTTATCTTATCTAATCTCACCTCACCTTAGCAAACCTAGCCGTACCTTATCTTATCTAATCTTACCTGAGCAAACCTAGCCTTACCTTACCTTATGTTATCTTTGCTTATCTTATCTTACCTTACCTTAGCAGACATAACCTTATTTTATCTTACCTTATCTAATCTTCTCAAAAGTTATCATATCTTACTTTACTTTACTTTACTTTACTTTACTTTACTTTACTTTACTTTACTTTACTTTACTTTACTATCTTATCTTATCTTATCCTACCTTGTCTCATCTTCCCTTATCTTATCTTATCTTACTTTAGCTTACCATCTTACTCATCTTACCTTACTTTACTGTCTTATCTGATCTTATCATATCTTAAGTCATAATATCTTATCTTACCTTACGTCAATTTACCATCTTCTCTGATCTTATCTTATCTTATCTCATCTTACCTTACCTTAGCTTAGCTTATCTTACCATACCTTAACTTACCATCTTATCTTATCTTACTTTACTATCTTATCTTATCATATATTATCTTACCTTATGTTACTTTACCTGACTTTACTTTACTTTACTTTACCTGACTTTACTTTACTTTACTTTACTTTACTTTACTTTACTTTACCATCTTATCTTATCTTACCTTACCTTAACTTACTTACTTGTCTTCCCGTAACTTAACTTACCTTACCATCTTGTATTACCCTGTCTTACCTTACCTTAACTTACTGTCCCATCCTATATTACCTTACCTTAAAACCCTTGACCACTTTATCTTACCCTACCCGACCTGAACCTGCCCTACCATCTTATCTTACCTTCCTTTACCTACCTTACCATCTTATCTTACCGAACCTAATATTACCTTCCCATACCACCTTATATTACCTTACCTTACCTGACCTAATCTCATCATATGAAAATGTCTTCTCTCCTTCGCTCCGTTGTCTTCAGAATGTCGTCAGACCCAAATTGAACCCGGGGTGAGAATCAGCTCTGTGAGCGAGCAGCAAACGTGTAGATACAAAAGATATCGTGTTTTTTCAAGGTCCGATCAGCTGGTTTTATTTAAAGGTTGCGTGTGTGACAGATGCCAAATTTGTATATTTTTAACGTATAATCTCTATAAAGGCACCCTTCGTCTTGCGTCCCTTCAGACATTCACACCGAAGCCGTTCAGGCCGCGCTGGCGAAGCACAAGGAGGAGAAGATGGCGCTGCCAATGCCGACCAAGCGTCGCTCCGCCTACGTTCAGTCCCCCATCCAAACCCGCACCCCCCCAGGTAGGCACGCAAACGTCACCGGGGAACGGGGCTCCGAAACCGAACCCTCTTCTTTTCCCCTCGCTCCAGACTCTTCATCGGGATCCGAGGACGAGGCGTCCGTGCGGCGGCAGTCGTCCGTGGCGGCGCCCCCTCCCGTGCCCGCCGCCACCATCGCCGCCCCCAACCTGCAGAGTCCGGAGGCCTGGATCAACCGCTCCATCCAGGGCTCGTCCACCTCCTCCTCGGCCTCCTCCACCCTGTCCCACGGCGAGGCCAAGCCGCAGCCCCAGTACAAGCCCCTGTACAAGCCGCAGTACCAGCCACAGTACCAGCCGGCTGAGCCGCAGCACGCTGCCGCCGTGGCCGACATGCTGGCGCACAGCCGCATCGGTGAGACGACCATCCGATCCGTCGCGTTTTAACCTCGGCGAGAGCGACGCTGACCGCCGGTTCCGTCCCCCCAGCCGCTCCGGCCCTCGCCGACAACAGCGCCCCTCCTCCGGACGTGACCGCTGTGCAGGCTAGAGGGCGGCGGGTGGACCTGCCCTCCAGCGCCGCCGTGCGGGGGATGAGCCGCGGGCAGAGTCGCTCCAGCATGATGGAGACGGCGGACGGTAAGAACTGAACGCTCCCCCTCGCGACCCCCTCCTCCCCTGCCGTTTGGGTTCTCGGAGATCTTGGGAGGTCACGTCTGGGTTGTGCTTCTAACGCCTCTCTGTTCTGCTCTCCATCCTCCTCCATAGCCAGAGGTAATATTCCCAGTAAGGACACTTTTAATTTTTATACGTTTGACCTTGTGCGCCCCCCCCTCCCCACCACCTGTTGGTAATGGATGTATAATGTAAACTCAACGCACACAGTGGCCCCTCTCGTGGACCCCTTCCCATTCCCCCCGAGCAGGAAATGGAACCCTCCACCCCCCCCACACCCCAGTTCTGGCCCCGGCCCTACCTGTACCCCCCCACACACACACCCCT
>CAAKHD010009139.1:2471-21049 GCA_901007705.1 Fistularia tabacaria | reverse complement strand
AGAGAAGAAAGAGATAAAAACCAAAATAAGAATAAAATCACAAACACAAAATCAAAGAAAAAACACACACACACACACACACACACACACACACACACACACACACACACACACACACACACACACACACACACACACACATACAGCTCACCCGAGCTGAACCCCCGGCGCCGTGACTGAACTTCAGGGGGTTCCCGGTGCCGGTGAGGCCGCCCGGCGGCGGGGCTCTGCCGGCCGCCTGCTTGATCCAGGCCAGGCCCGTCCGGACCACCGCGTCCCCGGTCATGCTGCGTCCCTGCACGGACACACACACACACACACACACACACACACATACACACACAAACACACACACATACAAACGGCGACTCGAGGAAAGAGCGCCCCCCCCTCCCCCGATGTCCCCGCCCGCCCCACCGAGAGGCGGGAGGCGCCGGCCAATGAAGCGCACTTCATCCGCGGAACTCCCGGGTATCAACAAAGCTTCTCATTGGCTGTTATGAATGTCAGTCTCGGTGACGCAAGGCGATGGGCGGTCGCTTCAGGTGACACGTGCTGGCTTCAGGAGCCAACAGCTGGAACCGGAAAACACAAAAGTGCAACCGAAATTCTTCGATGTGATCATAGAAAACTCAATTGGAAACCACATGTTGAATATATTAAACGTAAAGTATTCAAATCCATCGCTATTCTGAACAAAACTCAATTAAAAAGGCTTTGTTTCTAATTTATCGTTCTTTAGTTCTGCCCTATTAGTCAAAGAGCGCAGAGATTTGGGGAGAAACAGGGAAAACATGTCTAGATTCTGTACAAAAATTGCAAAAAAGGGGTATTATAATAATGCGGTATCTTGTACCTCTATCTATTTCCCCTTCTGGTGCTCAACAAGAGTTCTCCAGTGAGGTGCTGTGAGG
This sequence comes from Fistularia tabacaria, assembly GCA_901007705.1. Taxonomy (NCBI): domain Eukaryota; kingdom Metazoa; phylum Chordata; class Actinopteri; order Syngnathiformes; family Fistulariidae; genus Fistularia; species Fistularia tabacaria. The sequence goes on along the minus strand of CAAKHD010009139.1, from coordinate 20,135 downwards.
TTGATGCCTGGTGAGGCACTGACTTCATCACAATCAGAATCAGTGGCTCTTTGCAGCCGTTTTCTGATCGCTCAGCACAAGAAACTAGTAACACACGTACGGTTGTTGACAAAAACCAAACAAAACAGTTCACTGGAAATGTAGTTCGCATAGCAAAAATTTTAAAATCAACATACAGAGAGACAGCCAATCCGGTTTTAGTGCAGAGCATGCCAGCAGTCAGCCGTCATCGGCCAATCTAGGTTGAGGCTCAACAGTCCGCAGCCTCACCGCACGTCTCTTCTCGGTATTTGAACAGTAAATGTGAAAATCCAGTGATTTTGAATAAAAAGGCGATCAACCTTTACAGTGCAAATCACTGATAAATATAAACATTTAATTTCCTCTTTCATTTTACATTACATTAACAGATTGGCAAGTGAGGCACGGCCTCTCCTGCCTCCCCTGACTGCACGTCAGTGGAGTTCTCCAAGCATCTCGGTCACGAGCTAGCATCTCAAGCCATCTCCAAGTGTAGCCCATTTTCTTGGATCCTGCCTCCCGGTCTCTGTGCCAGGTGTTTCGTGGTCGACCTCTCTTTCTTTTTCCTCGGGGGGGATTGGGGGTTCCCACTTGAGGGACCGTCCCGTGATGTTTGTGGCTGGTTTGCGGAGAGTATGGCCTATCCATCTCCAGCGCCGTTGGAGGATCTCTTCGTCCGCTGGCTTTTGGTTTGGTACGTTTCCACAGTTCCTTGTCGCTGATGGTGTTCGGTCAGTGGATCTGGAAGATTCGTCGCAGAAAGATACTGATGACTGACTGGATTTTGTTTGTAATATTTACTGTCGTCCTCCACGTCTCCGCACCGTAACTAAGAACTGAACTCACATTGCCGTCTTGCACCTGCCAATAATTTATTTCTACAAAATAAAGCCTTAAAACTAAGCCACATTGTAAAAGTTAAAAATGTTAGAGATTCTTTCTAAACAACAAAATCCCAAACTGCATTCCATGCTTCTTCAAATGAAGAGAAAATGGTTCTCATCTCGGAGGAGTATTTCTTTTTGAATGTATTGTGAAATCAAGGAGTGTTTCTGTTCTCGGGGGTGAAATGACGGAATGAATAAACAGAAGATTTGAAAAAACGTACTTCTTTGTGACAAATTAAAACGTATCTTAAGTTTCAAGTATTTAAAGAATATGAAAAGTGTGCATCGACTTTTTCTTTTTGTGATGTTGAACGTGGTCATACATGGAAAGCTTGAAAGCTGGTCGAACCAAAGGTGTAAAACAGGATAGGCTGAAAGAAGCACTACTTCTGCCTATTCCTTTTTTTGGTTGCAATTTATCTATTACATTGTTTGAAGTGTATCTTTAGTTGATGTGACGACCAAAATAAAATGATCAATCACTCAATCAATCAACAAAATGTTCAGAAACAAAACTATATCCTCAATTTCTAACCGTCTCTCGGTGTGAATTTGATCTTACTAACAATTTCTTTTTCCAGAATAACTTGAATGAACCAAGCGATCTGTTCAGATGCATTTATAATATCTGATATATATGGTATATTTTTAAAGCAAAAACCACTCTTCTCTATCTCTCAACTCACTGAATGGAAATTATATCTGGTTTGTTAACCTTTCTGTTACGGTAAGTGGAATACTTTGGATTTTGAGAAAAATTTAAGCACAACTCTGACCGCGGTATTATATTTCTGTAGGTTCAATGGGCTGGTCATTAAAGAAAGTTACGAACGAAACATTATTTAAAGTTTCCTTTGCAGTGCCTGGCCCTCATTCTACTCTCCACTACCTGCTGATGCAGGGAGTGGAATTGCAAGACAAGAGGAAATATTGTGTTTTTTTCCAGTCACACAGCAACACTTTACTACAATTAGCTTAGAAGCTGAATCCTGCCTCTTACTTCACATAAAAAGAGAAATAAATCAATACTAGTGTATACAGGTATTGTATTTGCTACAATATAAAGTCCATTCATTTGTAAGTTGTATATAATTCAAAAGTATTTTTTCATATTTACAAGCATCATCTAAAGGGAAGGATGAAGACAGTCTCTGGAGGCTCACTGAGTCATCTAGTGGCTGTATCCAGAAATACATGTAGGGAATTGAGTAACACAGTATTTATTGCCAATATTTTAAAAAGTTTCATGAAAATGGGAAAGAAAATTACACCCCTGCCAAAAGAGAATCAAACTCAAAACTTCATCATGAGAAACATTACAACGTTCAACTTTTAAGCCCTACCTAAAAATTTGTGCCGCACAATATCAAAAAGATTCATTTAAAATATAGCAAGAAATTATGAGAAAATAAAAAAAATATATCACTTGGAAGAAGAGAAAAATTGAAAACAACAAAAAAAACATTCAAACTTTATACCTAAAACAAGCAGTTCACGAATATCAGCAACAATAAATGATAAAAAGTAGAGGACGCCTTATTTAGATAGTAGTTTTTCCTTTTATTTAAGTAAATGCGAAACAAACGCCACATTAAAAGTTCATCTGAAAATTAGATTAAAACTTTACTGAGCGCAAAACAGCAACTTTTCCAGGATGCTTCAGGGTCTGATGAAGGACTTCAGCTTGGGGAAAAGTCGAAGGGCGTTCTGTGTGGTCACCTCCATCACCGTCTCCACGGACACCCCTTTGATCCGACTGACGTACTCTGCAGAAACGCTGATATTTCTCGGCTCATTTCTCACCTGCATTTTGGAGCAAACAACAGTAAGGCAGATGAAACTGAGAACACCGCTGAGCAACGGTGTGGGAGAACCTACTCCGGCAGGAAAGACGGGATTTTTCTTGGAGGTAATATGACATTAAAGCTGGCTGAAGCCTAAATCAACACTTTTTAGGGGGCTACAAGCAAATGATAGGGTTTTCCAGTCTGATATTAATGGCCATTTGATAAATTCTAGTGCAAAAAGAAGAGTTTTACCTGCTTTTCTGGGCCAAGAGCCGGGGAATCAGTTTCCAGACAGATGTTCTCTAAGGGCAACTGTTTCACAAGTTTCTGCTTCTTGGTGGAAGAAAAAAACCAACAACAAAAAACACAAGCGCACACACAAAGCGGAATCAATCATTAACAATGGATCGGATAACATCAGCCAAAAAGAAGAGAATCAACATGTCTGAAGTGACAGATGGTCTGACGTGCAAAATTCTCACATCTGAAGTGGAATCTCACATGATGCAACCCATCAGTGGAAGCCACAATTTGTTTTTTTGCTTTATTTTTATCTGGAAAGACACGCTGTGGATACATTGTCACATTTATATGGAGCTCAAAAAATTGTTTTTGCATTTAGGGCTGTGAAAACTGCTAGAAAGGAGTTGGAGTTACAAAATTCACCGGTATCTTGAGTCTCTTTGTTTCTGACACTGCTCATCGAACAGAGACGACTTTTCTTTTTCAGGAACTGTGTAATAAAATCACTTGACTCTAAGATGAGACATCACTCATTATAAAACATTATAAGTTATATACATATAGATTCACTGCTGACACCTTCTCAAGACCAAGCCAAGATTGTTATGCTTGTAATGTCACAGATCAGACCAATAATAATCCAGGGCTGCACACATACAGCACTTCCTTTGTTCTAAATGATTCAATGGTCAAGTCTACCTGCTCACTGCGAATGATAGAAGGCGGGATGGAGAAGAAATACCCGGCCTTCACTCCTTCCATGGCAACAGCAGGTTTCCCGTCAAAAGCGTGAAGAAGGACCTTTTCAACACCTGGCCCAGAGATACATGAAGAAATAAAAAATGGATTAGCACATATATTTTTCCACTGTGTTATTGCAGCTGTCCTTTGCAGCACTTTAATTTTATTTGTTAAGCTATTCATAAATATCAGTAAGAGGTGTAACCCTCACTTCTATCTGCTGTGTGAGGTGTGAGGCACTGTCTGAATGTACCTTGCTCCTTCAGCAGGTGGATAGTGGGTCTCCCTGCCGAGCGTGAATGAACATTACTAACAAAAAAAAAAAGCACAAAAATAAATGTATAATTAATTTGTGTTACCTCGGATTCAAATATCTCCTGCCCTGCTCTTTTGTACACAGCAGGGTGATTTAGTTTGACTCACAGTGGGAGATCCAGCTCCTTGGCTAAGTGAGACTGACGGATGAGAACCTGCCTTTGGTTCTCTTTATCGCACTCGCCGCTGACATAGCGGGGCGTGAAATCCAAACCAACCTATGATGGACAGAAGGAAGATAAGTGTCAAATCAAGGCAAATTTATTTAAATCAAACCAAATCTTTACATGAGGGCACTTTTCTAAATGACATCTTTACAATCAGTAGAAGAGCCTCGTGGTCTGGGAATGGGGGTGCAGATGGAATAACACATTTGTATAGATATTTGCCATATAATGACCTTCAGGTAATAATGCTTTGTTTTACTTAGGAAAGAAAAGAACATCCGGGCAATGTCGCCACATCAAGTAAATGTATTAATCATGTGAAGCAGGGCTTATAAGCTCATCTGCGTCTGGGTTTTGAATCACAGCAGCGTGTAATAGCAGTAGAATATTCCTGCCTTGAACAGGCTTTGTGAAAAAGGTTATTTTGCCTGTCAAGCCAAGAAGTGTGAGGTGGCGTGTGAAGGCAAAGCCAGTGGTGTCCCTATTTCATACACTGCAGCAACAATAAGCTTCTTATCGAGTATTTATTGAATAAATCTTGTGTTATCATCGTGTGTCGTAGTTCGGTTACTTTTCCCTGCGAAACAAAAACCCTTTTGATCAAAAAGTGGTGTTGGCAGCGGGGGGGACTGTCACTTCTGTTCTGCAGCTGAGAGTGATCTCTGTTCTCGCAGATTATTCCCACCCTTTACATACAAGGCCACCTCCTTCGCTCCTGCCATTTTGCTTGTGGTCACTCAGTGCAGAACTATAAAATCATGCTTTTGTACCTTTGGCAACAGCATTGCAGAACAAAAACATCAAAAGTTGATTCACTTCCACTGAGAGGGTAGAGCCACAGTATGAAGTTCTGTGTTGACGTCGGTTCGAGAGAGTTCAATTTTAATGTTTTTTAACAATGAACTGCTGAAACTCTGCACAGCAATCCCCTCGGATTTAGTCAATGAAACCTTGAGAATATTTCAGGACAACTTTAGTTCAGAACTTTTGTTCTGTAAAAAAAAAAAAGTAGAATTATAAAAAAAAGATCTCAGAAAACTGTACAAAAATACCAAGACTAAAAGTGGTCATGGCCTTATTTGTTTTCATATATTTTCAATTTCTGACTTAACTCAACTGTTTAACATGACCTCAGGATCAAGGCGTTCAAATTTCACATTGTCCTCAACATAACATTTAGAGGACATGTGAATTATGTTTCGCCAAAAAGAGCACAACTACGTCTACTGCTCCTGATAAAACATAATATCATCATAACAGTATTCTAAATCAAATCCCGCTGACAATGCATGAAACAAACTGATTGTCGTAACATGTATTTCAACCAGAAAATTATTAATAACTGCATATATAGGCCAACATATGTACCAATACCAACATATGTTTGAGAGGGTGATATTAGCCAATTACTCTGACTGATTCGAATTTTCTCATCAATCACATACTGAGACCTCACCTCACCAATGGCCACAAGCTGGTCTCTATACTTCTCGATGATGGGAAGAGCAGCATCTAGATCCTTCAGAACAGACAGGAATAAAAAATGGAGCGTGGCTTGAATTATTTTCTTGGTTATGCGTGCAGCATGTGAGTGTGTTAATGGTGATTACTGCAAAACAACCTAGCACGATTCCTACTTTATATTACCCTCCAACTGTGTCTGATAAATAAATAAATAATTAAAGAAACGAATGAATGAATGATTCACGTTTTAGTTTAACTCCATGGAAATGAAAAAGTCAGATTATCCAACAAATCCAGAGCCTTCATACCTGCAGATTAGCACCTCTATGTTTTTCTGGGGAAACCTCTTGGACAGGGTGGACTCCTAGGCAGGGGAAAATGAAGCCTGGAAACCTGCGGAATATTTAATACAGTGAAAGGTGGGACATTTAAATGTTTGTTTTTTTAAAGGAAACTCTAGAGTTACCTCTGAGATAGCTCAATGATCTTCTCAAATTCCCCTGCATGTTCGGCTACAGCTAACAATGCTAACAGCCCAGCCTGGGGGGGGGAGCAAAGCAATTAGCTCATACAAGTTGAAAACATAAAGAAGCTTCGCTGCTAAAACGCTTCACCTTCTTTGAATCTTCAATAACTCTTTCTATATCCTGAGAATGACAAAATACAAACAAACGTCTGGTTACATATTTCAGTGTTTAATCCAGCGAATAACTGCGCTAAAAGTGTGACATACTTCGTCAAAATCCCCGGCGGAGACGTGACAGTGACAGTCGACGTAGCCGTGCATGTGGACAAGCTAGCGCAACCAAAACACAGCCGGGGCCACGACGCAATCTGCGCATGCGTACACCGGTAGACGCGCTTGATTTTTAACCCGGCGTCGCCCAAATGAGCGGCGCTATCCGTGCTGATCACTTATGAACCTCATCGGCGCATCAAGGCGTTATGAATTAAGCATCCCCCCGTGTGTGTTGAGGTCAACTCGCAACATTGGCTCCACTTTGCGGTTTCCGGTGTTTAAAGTCGTAATTATCATGTGATTTCCTCACAGTTTGGGGGTTTATAAGGTCAGCTCGTTTTCACATCGGATCTCAAGAAGCGTTCGAGTCAAAAAAATGTACACTTTTCTCCCCGTTTGGTTGCTACTCATTAGCGCCGGAAGCGCAAAATACGAAGCCAACTGGGAGTCCATCGATTCCAGGCCGCTGCCGGACTGGTACGACCGGGCCAAATTCGGGATCTTTATCCACTGGGGGATCTTCTCGGTCCCGAGCTTCGGCAGCGAGTGGTTCTGGTGAGATCCTGGGTCCATTTCTCACGAATGCCGCAGCTCACTTTAGCCACGGGAGGGAGGACGTGACAGCTGGTATCCAGGCAACCATAGACCCTCGCACAGTCACGTGATCTGGCAGAGACACATGTTTGAGTGGTGCAGGACATGTATGCTCGCTGTGAGACAGTGGTGAGGTGTGCTGTGGGTGGAACAGAGAAGTTCAATGTGGAAGCGGGACTCCATCAGGGATCAGCTCTGAGCCCTTCATTGTTTGCAGTGGTGATGAACAGGCTGACAGATGAGGTTAGACAGGAATCTCCATGGACCATGATGTTTGCAGATGATATTGTGATGTGTAGTGAGAGCAGGGAACGGGTTGAGGAAAATCTTGAAAGGTAGAGATATGCTCTGGAAAGGAGAGGAATGAAGGTTAGTCACAGCGAGACAGAATATATGTGTGAGAATGAGAAGAAGGTGAGGCTACAGGGAGTGGAGATCAAGAAGTTGGAGGATTTCAAGTACTTAGGATCAACTGTCCAGAACAACGGAGAGTGTGGAGAAGAGGTGAAGAAACGGGTTCAAGCAGGTTGCAATGGGTGGAGAAAAGTGTCAGGGGTTCTATGAAATAGAACAGTATTTCCCAATCTTTTTTTGAGTAACGGCACATATTTTATATTAGAACAATCACACGGCGCACCACCAAATAAATATGTCAAAAATGTTTTTATGAGTTTTTGGAAAAAGAAAAAAAAAACACACTCACCAAAGTATCGACTGAATAACGGTTTGAAACAAAATAAATAAATAATAAAATTCGCACACCAAGAGTGCTCCAAAAATAAAGATAATTTATTTTATATAGAGAACAGATTTTTTTTTATCGCATGACATTTCGAACAAAAATGTTCTTCCTCAGATGCTTATCAAAATATGTTTAACAAGTATATTCTTATCGCTCCATAAAGGGAATGATCATGTGATTCATTTTCTCCTTTTTTTTTGGCCCATCTCCTGTTGGACATAAAATTTCCTTTTAACTTTAACATTATCTTCAACTTGTGTTGAGAACAGGCCCAAAGACAAGATACTCTCAACAATATGGACAGATATGGAGCTTAACATTAACAATCAGAAAGTTCAAGTATACAATATACAGTATACACTTAACACAGGTCGAGGAAGAATTAGACAACCAGAGCAAACAGAGCAACCAGAACAACAACGTTTTCAATGAAATAAAATAAAGCCGTCGTCTCAATTGACTTTTCTCAGTGTGAAATCTGGACCTGTTTGGTTGAACACAAAGCTGATATTCTTGCAGGAACTGAGGAGAGACTCACACGAAGATCTCCTTCAACTGCTCTGAGTCTCTTCCTTTTATAACTTTCATTGGATTGTCTTGAGCTCACCTTTTTTACTTTCTTCTAACCACTACTCATACTCGGACCATCATCGGGGTCAGAGTTATCTTCAGGACCAGAGGGTCCTGATGGAGTACTTTTTCTTTTAAGATATTTATATATATATTATGATAAATATAAGCAGCAGGTAGATCCGCAGCTTCATTCACTGCCTGTTGCCGTTTAGTGGAAGAGCATTCAATTGTTCTGCCTGTTCCTCCACATAGATAGATGGACCAAGACACATTATTTGCCTGGAATAAACCTTTTTTGGTGTTTTCAGATGTTTTGCAGAGAATGTCAGAGAAGGCAGACTGAGATGGTTAGTGAATATATTGGTAGACTGATGCTGGAATTGGAGGTCTAGAGGAAGACCAAAGAGAAGATTGATGGAGGGAGTGAGAGAAGATATGAAAGTAGTTGGTGTGAGAGAGGAGGATCCAGAGAAAAGGGTTAGATGGAGAAGGTGGATTGGGCTTTGGCGACCCAAGAAGGGAAAAGCCCAAAGGAAAAGAAGAAGTAGAAGAAGATTGTGGTTACATAGAGTGCAACGAAATTTGGAGACAGCAGCTCTCAGGTTCAGTGTCATCAAAAACAGGCACAAACCAACCTCAAAGGGCAGGAATCAACACAACAATACAACAATAGCAGCGTCTCTGGGTGAGAGATATGTCAGAAAAAATACCAGACAAAAAATATAGAATAACATCGAGAAGATTTTGTAGACAGAAATATGTCGAAAGAAAAAAGGTAAAAAATGAAACGTGGAAAAACACAGACACACTCGCTGATCCACAGAAAAATTCTCATATCGTTGTAATTATGGCAATTAATGAATGAATTGCATCATATTCCACCTCCACATCTTTCATATTGAATATCTCACATCAGAAATGCTGTTTTAGTGGCTCGCATGGACAAATAGATTTAGATAAACACTTAAAAAACATGAAGTCGTCCCAGTTTACTCTGAAGGCCAGTTCTCCTCGGTTGTGGTTGTGAGGCTTCAAGTCTTTGCATCACATTTGGTGAAATAAGAATTTACTTGCAATTATAAGAAAATCTATTTTGTCTTGAAGGAAAATCAGGAGGATGAAAAACAAGATCTACAGTTTTGATCAAATGACCATTTTTTGCATTGTCATTTCCATTTCTTCTTTTTAAACTTGCATATATTTATTTTTTTTTACAAGAAAGGCTCCTAAATATTTGACATAGATTTTTCCTCTACCTTATCCCAATGTACCTGAAAAACTTTCAGTAATATTCAGAACTTGCTTTATGCAAAACCTTATGTAACTAAAAGCGAAACCTGTGTGCAGTATCTGAATATGCAGAGCAGCAGCCTCAACTATATTTGTTTCCCGCTCCATCCAGGTGGTACTGGCAGAAACAAAAACTCAAGCCGTATGTGGAGTTTATGCAGAAGAATTATCCTCCCAATTTCAAGTACCAGGATTTCGCACCGCTGTTCACCGCAGAGTTCTTCGATGCCAAAGAATGGACAGACATCTTGGCCTCGTCGGGAGCGAAGTACGTCGTTCTCACCACCAAACACCATGAAGGTACCGCAATCTTCACTTCTAACTGCTAGTTAGGCAATGATAAAATAAGGCAGTCGTGTTTATTTGATTCATTTTCGGCTGTGTATTTATGTTGACATTATTCTGAAGGGAAAAGAAGAAGCACCTCATTCCGATTTGATTTGGCATAGTCTTTCCTTTTTCGATGTATTTTTTGAGCCGTATTTTCGGCAGAGGCAGTAGGTTTTTTATTTACAAGTGTAGGCTTATACCGGGATGACGTTCAAACACACTTTAAAAGAGCCACATGAAACTCACAACGACCAGTGTAAGACGTATTTTCAGACTTTCCGTTTCCTGTGCAATTACTCTGATTGATACACATAAATACTACATGTAATCACATACTTGTACATGTTAATACACATGTGAGTACGTTACATATACGTTTTACATACTTTTAACTTTTTTCTATTTATTTATTTTGATCTTTACCGTTTTTATTTTATTTTTATCGTTCGCTATTTTCTTCCTCATCGTTCCGTAGAGTTCTATTTTGACTCTTCTCCACTTATTTTGTGAGCAGGAGTTGCTTTCAACAAAAAGCAACTTCCCCTTTGGGGATCAAGAAAGTATTCTGATTCTGATTGGGATATTTTTGTTGAAACAATCATTTGAGGATTTCAGCCTCACAGGATCTACGTCTTGTCTCTCAGGTTTTACACTTTGGGGCTCAAAAGCCTCCTGGAACTGGAATGCGGTGGACCTGGGACCCAAAAGAGACCTAGTGGAGGAAATGGCGAGCGCCGTCCGTGACCACGGCGGCCTAAGATTCGGGCTGTACCACTCTCTCTTTGAGTGGTTTAACCCACTCTTTGAACAGGACGCCTCTAACGTTTTCACCACGAATTACTTTCCTACCAGCAAAAGCCTGCCAGAGCTGTACGAACTCATCGGCAAGTACAAACCAGAGGTGCTGTGGTCCGACGGCGACGGAGACGCACCGGACACCTATTGGAACAGCACCGGGTTCTTAGCCTGGCTTTATAATGACAGGTAACAGCTGAGGAACCCCACACCTCCTGGAAAGCCATGAGGTCTTTATTTATTTAGCTATATTTGTTATCATTCCCAACTGGAAAGAAATGCCCTTAAAATTGGCATGAAATTGGTTGAGAAGTTTCTTTCTCAACCAAAAAAAACGAAAAAAAAAAAGTTTAAATTTGTTAAAAATGGGTTACAAATCTAAAAGAAATACTAGTCATAGGAATAAAAGAAAAAAGGGTCACAAGTAATCAGCTAAAACGGAATAAACTGAAAATTCACAAGAAATCCCCCAAACCATCCCTGAAGTTTACACAGAAATAAACAGCAAAAATAAATGGATGTTCTTTGTCTGAAAAAGAATCATCATCATTAATTGCTACAAAAAAAACAAACATGAAAATCGCCTTAACAACTAGTTAGTTGTCTGAAAATGTGTCACAGTGAAGAAGGAAGAGGAGGAGCAGAAAGTGATGAACACATTATCGTCCGTTCGCACCGGCTGCTTTGTTGCTGATGATGCAGAAAATAGTGGGAACCTTTTTTTTTTTTCAAAGTCCAGCTTCTCCTTGCTCGGCGTGACGTCCGCCCGGTTTGCTCCGCAGTCCCGTGCGCGACACGGTGGTGACGAACGACCGGTGGGGCAGAGGCTCCATCTGCACCCACGGCGGATATTACACCTGCGCCGATCGCTACCAGCCGGGACACCTGCTCAAACACAAATGGGAAAACTGCATGACCATCGACACAAAGTCCTGGGGCTACAGGCGAAACGCCCCCCTCGGGGACTACCTCACCATCCAGCAGCTTGTGGCGGTGAGGCTCCATATTTTCTGCTGGGCCAGTCCATCTGTCGGCTGTTCAGGAGATAATACCGGAGAAATTAACTTCAAATTTACACAGAATCACATCATTTACTAAAAGTCTTATGCTGCAGAGATGCCATAATAATGATCATTTTAATTCCAGGAAATTTGGTGAAAATTGGAAATAAAATACCAAACCAAAATTGATAAATTTGGTAAAAATTGGAAATAATATACCAAACAAAAATGGATAAACTTGGTAAAAATTGGAAATAGTATACCAAACAAAAATTGATGAATTTGGTAAAATTTGAAAATAAAATACCAAACAAAAATGAATGAATTTGGTAAAAATTGGAAATAAAAGACCAAACAAAAAAGGATAGATTTGGTAAAAATTAGAAATAAAAAAACAAACAAAAATGGATAAATCAGACCCAGATTTTGAGTAAGTTAATTAAAAAGAGCGCGGAAGTAAATTAAAAAAAAAAGAAAGAAATGATCTAAAAATTCCAATAAAACTCTCCCCCAAAACAGAAAAATATATTCGGATTTGAAAAATAAATCCCTAATTAACCCATTATGATTGACAAAGCATTTCTATTCTACTCAAAAAAATTAATTAAAATGAAATTGTATCAATGCGATACACAAAATGGCTAAAAGCAGCATAATCATACGGATGAAAAGGTGCTTGTTTGATAACAGCAGTGCTTCAGTTCAACCTCGCCGGCTGTATTCCAGACGTTGGTGGAGACGGTGTCCTGTGGCGGGAACCTTCTGATGAACGTTGGTCCGACGCACGACGGACGGATCGCGCCGATCTTTGAGGAGCGTCTGAGGCAGATGGGACAATGGCTGAGGGTCAACGGGGAGGCCATTTACAACAGCAGCGCATGGCGGGCTCAGAACGACAGTGTGACCCCCAACGTCTGGTGCGTCCGTGTGATACCGACTTTTTAAACACCTCGACATTCACTTTAAAACTCCTTTCCCGCAGTGCAAATACAGTACCTGAAGACTCCGAGTCACATGTGTCAAACTCAAGGCCCGCGGGCCAAATGTGGCCCGCCACGTCATTTTTTGTGGCCCGCTAGAACATCTTAGAAGGTCTGATTGTCTGAAAACAAACAAGTCAAACGCGTGCATTGACCATAAACTACACTTCCCACAATTGAAGGTAAACAACACAAGTAACTGTATCCTGCTATTAGATCACATCAATGTGATTTTCAACAAATGGAATTTTGCAATACAAACGATCCCTAAATGTCCAGGAAGAGAAAAGTTGATGCAGATGGAAGGCTCTTTCGACAAAGATGGGAAGGCGAATACATGTTTGTGCTTCAAGAGGAAAAAACAGTACGTTTTTTTGTGCTATTAGGCAGCGTCGGTGGTCAGATAGTACAATCTGTGTCGGCATTTTGACACCAAACATGGCGCTAAATATGCCAAAGCTGGGCCTCAAGAAAAACAACAAATCTTTCAGGAATTAAAAGCCAAACTACGGTGGCAGCAGAATGTGTTTGCAAAAGCCGCATCCAAAAACCCTGCAGCAGTGAAAGCTAGTTTTAGTGTGTCTGAAGAAATCAGTCAAAAGGGTTTATATTGTAACAGAGCAACAAGTTAACATCATTTGTTTTGTATCTATGCAAATGCAAATGTAACGTTTTGTATTTGAATGAGTCATGCATTCGGAGTTATTTAACATTAAGGAGTAGTTACATTTATTTAACATTATATTTAGTTAAATTTATACTGTTACCGTTACATGTGGCACTTTGACGGCAACCATTATGCTGATGTGGCCTTGGGTGGAAATGAGTTCCACACTCCTGCTCTAAGTCGTCCTTTATTGGTTTATTCACTCGTTTAAAGTGCACATTAATGACCAGTTTGTAAAAGGGCCGGTATTTGCCAAATGGCAAATTTTTGAACTGCAGTCCCTGGGCAGGTGTGATCAAATTAAAGATATCAGAAAGATATCATCACTGCACACTGTTTCAATCCAGCTACCTGTGCGCAGGAAAAGTTCTTCATGACTGAATGAATATTAGAACTTCTGAAGTGAGTCGTGCAGAAAACCAAAACCATCAACAAATGGGATTAAAATATGTTGTGAATGTTTTTTTTTTTTTTTTCATTTTTCAACAGGTACACTTCCAGACCGCAGGAAAAGGCCGTCTTTGCCATCTTACTGGAGTGGCCCGATGACAGTGATTTGACTCTCCACGAACCGCTGGTCTCACCAGGACTCACACAGGTGCGATCAAGCAATCCGTCGATCGTTTTTCTTACCGGCAATATTTCGTCCGACTCAACTTTTGTTCCACGTTTCTGACTGAGATCTCCACCAGTCATGACATTTCAGGGCTAAATTACAAGGATTGCAGAACAGAAATGCTCAAGAGGTGGAATCAATAAAAAAGAGTAACCACACAATTGGTCCGAAATGAACCTCAAGCAATTCTAATTTAAACTATCCTTCAAACACATTTATTTTTTAAAAGCCGTTTATTCACATAGATACAAGGAATTTAAAAGCACATTGAAAATTCAATTCCTTGTTGCACGCGGAGAGCGGATGCCAAAACGCTGATCATACACACACACACACAAAGAATCTGCAGCTCCGATGTGAACGAAGCCTTGAGCTTCAAAATAATTTCCGGAAAATGATGTTTTAATTGATTGAATTTTTTCTGATAATCGACTAATGAAGTGAGTTTGCCCGATGAGGGGGAACCGTCATGTCTGCGTGGAGAGCGACGGCAAACTGCTCTCTAATTAAAGGCTCAATATGTCGCCGTATTGAATTATCGCACTCCATCAGAGACAGAAGGACTCGCGCCCTGAGAAGAGCGGCTGCCTCTTTCGCCGGCCACACCTCCACTTCACCGGCCCGTTCCCTCTCCACAGGTGGTGCTCCTGGGCCACGGGCCCCTGCAGTGGGAGCCCCTGAGTCCCCGCGGGCTGACGGTCCTCCTGCCCCGGCTGTCCTTCAACCAGATGCCGTGCCAGTGGGCCTGGACTCTGAGACTGACCGGTGCCGCTTAAAGGCAAGACGGGTCACAGGACGCAGACTGGAGGAAGCCTCGTGTTTAAAACACTCATTCGGGAGAAGCCTTACAATTCATTTATATATAATGTTGGGTTTTTTTTCGCTGACAATTTTTTTAAATGATGCTGTTTGTGTAAAAATATGCGATGAAAATTCGAAATAAATTGTTCTGATTTGATATTTCCTTGCTTGGCCTTCAGTATATTTCTAAAATGGACAGGCAGGAATTTGTGTTGTATCTTTCAATGAAAGACTCAACAGCTTAGAAAATATTTAGATTTGTAAAGAAAACAAAGCAACCGATTTTGCCTGCTTTTGTTTTGTTGTAACTTTCTCTCTTTTTTGTTATCCTTTACAGCCTTCTAGAAGGGCCTATTTTCAAATTCTTGCAGAATAGGAAGAGATGTTTTTGTTGGATTCAACCAACTTAGAGGAGGGCTTTTAGTGGAGTTCACTCTGCCTCCTTGTGGCATGAATTAGAAATGCATGTCTGCGTGTGACTACATGTGTAGTTTTTATAGGAACAGTTGGAAACAATGATATACAAACGGTTAAATAACTGAAGAAGAACACACAGACACACCCTTTCTCCACCATAATTAGAGTTTAAACTTTAGAAAATAAATCTTTAAGGATTGTCCCGTCGTTTACTGTACATTTGGCGCCGGGTCACAATCCAGGTCCAGACCACACTCTTTAAAAGGATTTAAGGAAACCCAACAGGAGAAACAGTACCTTTTACCGGGCAGAAACCTTGGACGGATCCCAACCAGCGGCCTTCTGTCTCAACCGGGTGAGGTAGAAAGAGAGAGGAGACGGAGATAGAAAGCAAGTGACAGCGATGGTGTGAGTTTGGGGAGAGACAAGCATCAAATGACCTCTTGCTAATAATAACAGTAGCTTTGACAGTTGGATTTTTTTCAAGATTTCAGGATTTTTTATTCTCATATGAACTGTAAGAATATGGTGACTCAAATAATGCAAATGAACTACAAATAGCAAAACAATGACACTTGATACTACGACAACACACAACAGTACGGGAGACAGCGTACAGAGACGAACTAAAGAAAAGTTACATGGTAACAGCTGAATTCTGAAATAATGGCTTCAATTTTAATAAAAGAAATAACAATTGTGGACACACGGTGAAACCACGCCAGTCGATCCAGCCACGTCTGCTGGGAACCTGGGAAATGAGAGAGCCCAGGGACTCAGGAGATATGAGAGATATGAGGTTCCTATCATGCATCGATGAAGGGACAGAAGTGCAGACAGGATAGGCAGCGTGGGAGGAACGAGAGAAGTGCATTGTGGGATATTTCTAACCCAGCAGAGTAAGCCTGAGGCAGCAGAACCAGGGGCTAGCCTAGCCCGAACTATCAGCTTTCTGAAAAAAGGAAGATTTTAAACCTACTCTTAAACAAATAGCGGGTGTCTGGATATTAGTTATTTTGAAAGAAAATGTAATGCATTAAATCAAGACGGTACTTTTGGAGCCAGAAACATAAGGAAATCGATAATTCCCTGAAAATTAGCGAGAAAATGACATGAATTTATGAACTGCATCTGGCACGGGCAAAAGATCTGAAAACCACAAACATATAATACATACAAAGAAGCCAGATAAAATATAAATGAAAAATAATTAGAAAATGAGCGCAAGAATCCCGAACGATGTGATCTTTAACAATAAGTGACTGAGGGTGAAATGTAAAGTCCAGATTAAGTGTTGTTTGATGAAATGTCGCTAATTTGAATTGAATTCTGCTGAGGGAAGTCCGAAAACTGTGTGACTGTCCTCGATTTCCTGTGACTTTGTTTTATTGAAGCCAAAGCAATTTTCGTATTTCCCTTTAACCATTTAACCTTTAACCACTTGACAAGTGAGGCACGGCCTTTCCTGCCTCCCCTGACTGCACGTCACCGGTTTGTAACCCATCCCCACTCTGGATGTGAAAATCCAGCCATTTTGAACAAAAAACAATCTAAAACTGGTAAAGTTAAATGACAAATACCTTTATAGTGCAAATCACTGATAAATATAACCATCCAATTCTTTTTTTTTATTTCTACATTTTTTTTCATTTCACATTTTTTTCTTTTCAAGCTTGCCAAGTGAGGCACGGCCTCCCCTGCCTCCCCTGACTGCATGTCACCGGTTTGTAACCCATCCCACTCTTAATGTGGAAATCCAGCCATTTTGAATAAATAACAATTTAAAACTGGTGTAGTTAAATGAAAATTAATTTTATGGTGCAGATCGCTGCTAAATATAATTATTTAGTTCTGTTTTTTTTTTCATATTTACAGTTTTGGCTTTCCAAGCTTGGCTCGTGAGACACGGCCTTTCCTGCCTCCCCTGACTGCACGTCACCGGTTTGTAACCCACCCCACTCTTGGTGTGAAAATCCAGCCATTTTGAATAAAAAAACAATCTAAACCTGATGAAGTTAAAGGACAATACCTTTAAAGCGCAAATCCCTGATAAATATAACCATCCAATTCTTTTTTTTTAATTTCTACATTTTTTTTTTCTTTCCAAGCTTGGCAGGTGAGGCACGGCCTCTCCTGCCTCCCCTGACTGTACGTCACCGGTTTCTAACCCCCGCCCCCCTCCCCACTCTTGATCGGGGCTCGTCATCTCCGTGGCTGCTGCGTGCCTCTAGCGCCCCCACCAGGCCACCCTGTGTCACGACACGGTGAGGACGCTGGTGCGGGCGCTCGTCCACAGGCGACCCTGGAAAAACAACATTCCCTCATATACATGTCACAGACGGGCGGGTGGGTTAGTGTGTGTGTGTGTGTGTGTGTGTGTGTGTGTGTGTGTAGGGGGGGGGGGGGGTGTGTAGATTGGGAGTGTGGGACGCCGCTCCCCCATTTTGAGAGAGATATACCCCGACACCGAAATTATGAAAAGTTCACCTACAGC
>CAAKHD010009138.1:9298-26139 GCA_901007705.1 Fistularia tabacaria | reverse complement strand
TTTTTTTTTTTATGTTTTTTTTTTTTTTTTTTTTTTTTTTTTGTGTGCCCGTGCTCTTTTTTTTTTTTTTTTTTTTTTTTTTTTTTTAGTTTTTCCCGAAGAAAAGAAGGGAATCATAACGTCAGAAGTGGCGAATAAATCCGAGCTCGGCGCGTCTGCTGCTGGATGGCGTCCAAATCGCGACGTGTAAATAACAGCATTAAGGCCATTTCACTTAATTAGGGCTTTGATCCCTGGAGTATTTCATTCAGTCGACGGGAGGAGAGGGAAGGCGAGGCTAATGTGATTGACGCGCGGGGAGGGCGGGCGACTGCGGCGAGTCGGGCTTTTTTTATTTTTTTCTTTTCCGCGCTAAACGCTCAACAGGGCCGTTTACAAATTCGCACGATCGTACCGGCGTCTGGTGCCGAGCGGCGGTTTTGCCGTTGGGCCAGGAACGACATCCGCGTCGAGGCGTCGGGTTTGCGGGACGCGAAATAGGGGGTTTGTTCCGGACCGGGATCCAGGCGATGGCACTCAGAATCTGCGTCGTGCAGCTGCCAGACGTTTTTTATTCTTTACGTTCCTCAGACAGTGTTATACCTCCATATATACAGAGAAACACCCTCTGTATCCACACACTGATTATAGTCTTTTTTTTTTTTTTTTTCTTCAAATATAGTTGGAAAAAAATGGGAAAAACAAATGCTAATTTTTCCTCACACAGCTTGTTTACAAGATCGCGGGCAGGCGATTGGATGACATGAGTCTTGGAACAGTTTAGGAATGTTCCACAAAGGTGCCTGAATAGTCCGCAACTAATTACTGTATCAGCCAGATACTGAGATTTCAGCACGGTTTTGACTTTTAATCGTGAGGTACATCATTCATTCATTCGTACGGCACTCGGAGTCCCGGGAGCGTATCCCAGCTGTCCATTGGGCGAGAGGCCGGGTTCACCCTGGACCGGTCGCCAGTCGATCGCAGGGCCACGTTTTGAGGCGAACACGCCATGTAAAGACAACCATTCACCCTCTCATTCAAACATCAGCCATTCACCTGTCATATAGAGACACACAACCACTCACCCTCTCATTCACACGTCACATAGGTAAACATTCACCCTCATTCACAGAGGCAAACAGGCATTCATCCTCTCATTCACTCGTCATATAGACAAACATTCACCCTCTCATTTACACATACAAAATACAACCATTCACCCTCTTACTCACTCATCATAGATATGCAATCATTCACCCCCTCACCCGCACACCATGTTGAGACCAATTTTCATTCACGTTTCCAAAAGACACACAACCATTTACCGTTTCATTCACTCGTCCTAGAGATATACAACCATTCACACTTCATAGAGAGACAAACAACCACTCACCCTCTCATTCAGACACACTACCATTCCCCCTCTCATCCACACATCATGTAGAGAGACCTGTTGCCATTCACTCATTCACATGTCATATAAAGATATTGTGGCATGTCAACCGGGAAGTTGTGGAGGACTTCAAACTTTAATGCGTAGACACACCAACATAATAATTCATCTCTCTAGAACTTTCGGGAACACCAGTATATTTACAGTCCATAAACATGCCCCCCAAGCCCTCTGTCCCTGGGTGAGAGGCCACACCTGTCAGTGTCCGCCACAATAAAACCATTCACCTTGACACACTACCGTTCACCCTCTCATTCACAAATCATATAGATGTAAAACCATTCCCCCTGTCATTCATTTGTTACATAGATATGCAAATATTCACCCTCACATTCACACGTCATAGAGGCGCACAACCATTCGCCCTCTCATTCACTTGTTTAATAGATATACAACATTCACCCCTCTCAGTCAACTGTCATATAAAGACAGCAAACCATTCACCCTCTCATTCACTTGTTTAATATATATACAACATTCACCCTCTCATTCAACTGTCATATAAAGACAGCAAACCATTGACCGGAACCCTGAGGACCCCCCCCCCGCCCCCCATGCAGACACGGAGACGCGGAGAACATAGCGTCTCCAGCAGGCCCCTTATCGATCCCCGATTACTCTCCGAAATCAATTATCGTCCGGGCTCAGTTTTTAATGTCAGTCTCTGCTGATTTGTAGTGTTTTTCGTCGCTGCAGAAATATGAAGAGGTGTTCTGGGGTTTGCTCCAAACACACACTCCTCACACACACACTTTTGACACTCCAGTATATGAAATGATTAAAAGCACAGCTCACACACCAAAATCATCCCGTATCTTCTCCGCCCTGGGACTTGTAGAATGTTGAGTGAGTGTTGAGTAATTTTTTTTTTACTTTTCTATTATTATTTTTAGTTCATAAAACGCAACCAGAGTCTCCAGGGTAAAAATAAAATAAATAGAAAAGAGCATCGCCGTGTTTTGCGACGGCATTCCCAGAGTGTTTCTTTTAAAAACAAAATCAACAAACGGGGAGGGGGGGGTGGAATCCTCGCGACTGGATTATCATTATTTTTTTTTTATTTTTTTTTTTATCACATCCGAGGATAAAATGACGGATTTGAATGGATGGGACATGCCGGAGATGCTAGTGCTTGACCCCCTCCTCCCTCCATCCGCCCCCCCGGCACAGACACTTCCTTTATTTAATTAGGCGGCTGGTAAATCAATGGCGTTCCAGGAAAGCGAGGGTGCCGCGGTCGCTGCTGATGCCACTCTTTTAAATAGCGCTTATTAAAATTTGTTAAAGGACGTGTTAACAGCGCGACCTGACTTTATCGCGTTTTTCTGTTTGTTTCTTTTCCATGCATCCTTTTTTTTTTTTTTTTTTTTTTTTTTTTCATTATTTACTTCCATCCCGGCCTTAAATCACGTGCGTGCCTGCCACGTCCCGTCCATCCATCAACCCCTTTAAACGCGCTCGGCCCTTCATTAGCCGCGGCCTTATTAGCCTCGGGAAGTGCTGAGGATGTGGCTTTGGGAGGCGGACCGCCTCCACCTCCATCGCGATCATCCATTCCGGAGCCGAGCCATCAATCCCGTCCCCGAGCCACCGCCGCCTCTCTTTAAAAGGCATATTTAACTCTCCGCTCATCGATTTGTCGGAAATTGAATGCGCGTCAATTTCAGTGAGAGTCGCCGTCGCTCTGAAAGGGTTTCATTGTGCGGAACGTGGCGGCGGGGCGTCCACGTCGTACCTGGAGAGACGGATTCGAACAGAGGTTGACTTATCGGGCGTTTTTCTTAAAGCACAAATTACCACAAAATTATTTGCCAGGGCCTCTTTTTTAAACAGATGCAACAGCCTGTGCAGAAATACAATATAAAGTAAGGTTTGTTTAGGGGGCTTTTAAGACATCAGTCTATTGATTGAAGGCCAGTGCTGTTAAAAATCTGATTTTGTCTGTTTCATCGAGGGTTAGAGAGTTCTTAAAACACTGGCGTTGCTTTTTGTTTGTGGGAGGAAATGAGATTTTTTTTACCTCTGCTGTTTTATTGTTTCATTAAATTCCAATAAAGGACAGGCAGAGGTGGCGGCTGGTGCCGGATTCACGGCTAATGTTGTTTTGGAAACTCTTGACAGGTAGCCCCCCTTTTTTTTTTTTTGCTGACATACTGAAACAATACTACTTTTGTGAAATATAAATCAGATTACATCGTCAAACATTTTACTCGCGACTGTAAGAGCGTTTGCTTGTTTTTGCCTGCTGTGGTGTCAGGTTTTTTCGGGGGGAGATTTTTCAGCCTGAAACCACAGTTATTTCATTTCCGCGTCCGGTCCGGGGACGGCCGCGACTATAAAGACAAATAAAATAAAATCTCCACCATCGATACTTCTGATCCCCAAATGTCATAAGGAAAAAAATGTCAAAAAAGAAAACAAAAAAACATATATATATGACTTTGCTCACTTTCAGCTACTTTTATTTATTTTCACCGTTAAAAAAAACAACAAAAAACGAAGGCACTTATCCTCAATATGGCACCTCGAGGTCCCATCACTCAGCCGGTTGTAGTTCCAGAAGAAAGTTCTGGTTCCAGGATAAAGAGAATAGATGCAGTATGAGAGTCATCCTGATGGAGTGAAGGAAGCTTAGTTTCCTCCCTTGAAGGGACTTCGCTTCGTCCGAGATGCTTCTTCGTGTAACTGAAGATGCGTCTTGGAAAGAAACTGAGCCCAGTTGGAGATATTCTCTTTCGGACAGAAGGACAGAACGGTCCTAAGAACCGTCCGGCTGGAATTTAGTTCCAAGAACTAGCTTCTTTCCTCCAGGGAAACCCCTGAGCTCAGCATTTCCACGGATAGGAATGGACCAAGAAGCCTCTTGGAAAGAAACTGGTTCCAGTTACCCCGAGTCCAGTTGGCAATAGCCAAGGGACCACAGTAGGGTGCAACGTGCACATTAACCCCCGTTAGCAGTTAGCTAACTTTTTCCGGTCCCAAATGTCATAGTTTCTCCGCGAGCCCTGGAAACCCCTCTGAGGCGTAGCAGGCCGGAAGAACTCGGACCTCTTCGTCGCTCCATTTCTGTCCATCTGAGCAGTGACCACAATCTGCAGGAAGGTCTTGAGGAAGTGTCCGGCAATGGCGGTGGCTTACGAGTTCCACCAGTCGCCAAGCTCCAACATCACACAGCAACTCGTCTGTGGAGGTTTTCAGTCATCCAGGTCCTGGGGAGTTCTTGTCGAAATCTTCTTGCCGTGGCAACTCTGCTCGAATTTCTTCACCTGTGGAACCATCAAGAATCCCTGGCTTGGAGTAGGAGCTAAAACAACCGCAGAAAGTTGCTGGAGTGCGAAAGCAGCTAATCGTCGACCGCGACCTGGATGACTCGAGGACCTTCGCCGACCCCCGGGACATCTTATCACAGACTTTTCACAGGTTTCGCGACCAGATGCGCAGGCAGGCTGCCTCAACCCCTCCGAATTAACGTCGACAAGTCACCGCTGTAAAAATGTCATATTTAATCTTAATGGCTGCCATGTTTGATCCCCGTTAATCCTCATGAATTTGCACGTTGCATAAAATTAAGAAAAGGTCAGGCTTTTTCCTAGAAAGAAAGAAAAAAAAAAAAAAAGAATCGTCTTGTCTCTTTTTTTTTTTGTTGAATAAACCACAGATTAAGCCAAGGGGAAGGTGAACTGTCTTGCCGAGAGGTTTAAAGGTTGCGGTCTAATAGACCGGACGAATAGGACTAAGAGCAGTGCGGATGGGATTGAGCAGGATTTATGGCTGTCCGTCAGTGGATGGACCCCGGGGGTCACTCTGCACGACGCCAGGGTCAGATTCGGTTGACGGAAGCCGTTTAGAGCTGCCGCTTCAGGTTCTCCCCCTCCGGGATCGGACGACGTCTCGCCAAAAGCGGCTTCCGAGCCCAACCCCGGAGCGCAGGACATTCCTTTCTCTGCATTTAACCCATGCAGTTGGCCGCCATCTAGGGGAGCATTTCGGGGTTCGGTATCTTGCTCAGTAACGCTTCAACGCACGAGGAGGAGCCGGGAATCGAATCGGCAATGTTGGGTTTCAAGGAATATCGCTTTACCCCCCTGCGCCACGCCGCTTAAAACAAATCCAGGCTTGTGTTCAGTGAACCTGCCACCTGGGTTCATCACAGATCCTCAGGATCTCGATTCCAGGTGGCTCACGGGTGTAATATCGGTATTTTCGGATTTTTTTTTTCATTTTTATTTCCACCGCATTTTCCAATGTAATCAAAGAAATGAGTGGGTTCTGTGAAAGAAACCTCCAACTTCACAGTGTTAGGGAAGATCAATCTTTTGATTTTTCGTACAAATACACAACTTGAATCTAAGAAATGTCATATTTTTCTTCTTTTTAATTGTGACGGTCGTGGACGGACTGCACTGCCGACTGCGGAACTGAGCAGATGGGGTGAACGTGCTTTACGCTTCGTGGTGTTCCTCGCCGTCGACGGGCGCCTCCAGTGGCAAAAGGGTGCCGTCAAGGGAAAAGGGAGCATTTATTGTGTTAATTACCGTAATTTCCAGTCTGTAAGCCGCTACTTTTTTCACACACCACGGCTTAAACAACAATTCCGCTAATTCGTGGTTTTTTGGGAGGGGGCCAAAGAGCTTCACGCCGCCAAAACATCAAGCCTCGTCGCATGGGACCAATGACATTGCGCCTCATGCACACACGAAAACACTGAAGAAGATGACTTCAGTGGTTTTTGGTGCGCGAGAGGAAGACGGAGATAGCGATCGGCTGGAGTAGGATAAAGCGGGGATAGAAAATTAGAACGTTTCTGTGTAAATATCTCATGTGACAACCTTGACACCTGCGGCTTCCAGACAAGTGCGGCCCATGTAGTACTATCGTCGACTTCCCCTTCTGAGGCTGAGGCCTCCAACAAGAGTTCTCCAAGCATCTCGGTCCTGAGCCAGCACCTCAAGCTGTCCCCAAGTGTAGCTCAGGGGGGGTTCCGCTCGAGGGCTCCGTCTTGATGGCAACTTGTGCGGCCTTTCCAGCTCGGAACACGGTCCTTACCTTCCATGTGCCGAGGATGTTTTACGGCACAGTGGCTTCCGGAGGCTTCCGGCTTTCACCACCTTCTGATGAAGGTCCATCTTCTCCCCCTGGGGCGGGATATCATGGTTTACTCTTGTTTGCGTATCTGTAACAGGTAGCGTTTCATGGGGTGAGGTTTTTCGCCCAAAGCCCAACCCCCGCCCTGGAGGACCAGGTGTCGCCTTTCGTCCGACCTCTACCCTGAAACCCGCCAGGCTTGGTAAGACCTACCAGGGATAGAACCCCCGCCGGTATGGCCTCCAGGGTCATGGAAGTACACAAGCCTCCCCACCACGGCAAGCTAGCAACACAGAGGGAGGCGGCCTATATATTCACACGTATATTTATTTATTCATTTTTAGCCCCTGCGGCTTTGTTTGTGTTTGTCGATTGTTACGAGTTCCCCCTTTCATTAGGTAATGGTGCGGGCCGCCTCCTATCGTATGTGGAGGCAGGACGTTTCTTCTCATCTTGTCGAGGACGTGTCCTCGCTGCGACTCACTCTGTTATCTACTTATTTTGGTACGTTTTCTTCCTTTTCTTTTCTTTTTTAAACTATTTCGTATTTTAGATGACAAATACAAGAAAAGGGAAACAATATGTGTGTGTTTGGTGGACATACCCAGCCAGACAAGAAAGCATTTTGTATGGATTTATCTGTTGCCTCTGTATTTTTGGTCTGATCCGCCAACTCCTAGTGTCGGTCGGTAATGTTGCCTACATGGCTCTTCTGTTCCGTTATAGATGGTCGCACAACGGCCCCTTAGGATACCAATCACTCTATATACAATTTTTTTAAGATACAAAGCGCGATTTGAGCAAATTTTATCCTTGAAATACTAAAAAGAAAAAAACACAGCCCACAACTCGAATACGCTTGATGACGCCACCGCCTCGCAGCTTCCAGCATCCCTCGGCCACTTCGTCAGGGTAGCTGTTGCAGTTCGCCTATCTGGTGTTGTGTTCCTATCTCTTCTTCTTCTTCTTTTCTTTTGGGCTTTTCCCCTCAGGGTCTCCACAGCCAATCCACCTTCTCCCATCTAACCCTATTCTCTGGATCCTCCTCTCTTCATATCTTCTCTCACTACCTCCATACATCTCTCTGGTCTTCATCTAGACCTCCAATTCCATATTTTCACTCTCCCTCCTCTGTCCATGACCCAACCATCTCTGACCTTCTCTCCAAAACATCTACCATGTCATTCCTGATCCTCTCCATCCTGGTCCCTCCCAAAGAGAACCTCCACATCTTCATCTCTGCCACCTCCAGCTCTGCCTCCTGTCTTTTGGTCATTGTCACTGTCTCCGAACCACATCGTCATGTTCTGATCTCTTGTGTGGCATCATTTCATATCTTTGTGCTTATTTTGTGTATTTTTATTAATCATCATCATCACGGGCCCTAAGAAAGCAAGTGATGAACCCAGAAAAGAAGATGCTTTCTATGGAAATGAAACAGGAAATGATAGCGAAGCGTGAACGTGGTGTACGTGTGAGCGATATCACACGTGATTATAATCCCAATGCATCCAGGATACCTACCAACCAATTCATTTCTTTTTTTCTGTTATTTCAAATGGCGCAAATCCATTTAAGATACGCAAAAGTCAACATACGAACCTGCTTTTGGAACCAATCAAATTCGTATCTTAAGGGACCGCTGGACTTATTACTGCCTGATAGAGTTGTGGGCCATTGAGGCATGGACTCCATTGGAACTCTGAAGGTGTTTCTGGAACATCTGGTCTTAAGTCCTAGAGGTAGCGAGACGGAGCTCCATGGATGAGACTTTGTTTGGCCAGCACATTTCGTCACGTCCCTCGAACTATTTCGGATCCATTTAATTCTGAATTCAGAGCGTTTCAGACCTGGAAAGTCGACATCCTCACGCCCGACGTCATCTTGTTATGGCTGATTGGACGATATGCTCTATGAACGCTTTTTTTTTTTTTTTTTTTTCCCCCCCCCCTGCTACCTTGTCCGAGACCTTGACGGGGTTTTTGATTTGTCGCCCAGGCTGAGGAAGGAGCTGGAGCTGCTCAAGGAAGGAGAGCTGGAGCTCCTGAGAGATGGACTCCGTTCAGAGTTACACTTCCTTCGATCTGTAAGTCATCCATTTTCCGGGTCCGGTCACCCTCTCACCACGCCTCCCGTCTTTTTAGACACTTTTTTTTTTTGGTTGTTTTCTCTTACAGAAGCTGGGGCAGGCAGAGCAGAATTAGGCCTGTCGCGGGCGAAGGTTGAGGAGAGCTAGCGTCCGCCAGCTCGATACAGACATCCGTTCATTCGTTCTTAACGGGTTGTTAGCGAGAACCCTTTCATTTTATTTTCCCGCATTTCCTTCGCCGTCGCCTGTTTAAACAAAATCTATTAAAACGCGACATGTTTTCAGCCGCACCCGAGCAGGCCTGAAAGGAGTTTGTCAGAAGAAACCCCTCCGACGCGACGAGGCTAACTCATTAAATCGCGGTTTTTCTACATCTCCATTGTTCAGGGGCGATTCCATCGGAGCCGCCATTGTGCGGCGAAATGAAGCGCTGTTGTGTTCCGCAGTCGGCCCAATCATTTCGAAGAAAAGAAGAAAGCAATCTGTAATAAATAACAATATAAATGCATTCAAGAAGTAAAAACGGCATACACTGACAACCCGGAGGGAAAGACTCGGACCTGCGAAGTCTTCTGTCAGTATATCTGGACTTCTGAGTCCGCTGGGTTTTGACCTCAACTGGGTCGACTCGTCCCCCAAATCCCGAGCGAAGCCCCCAATCCATTTTTTTAAAAAGTACTTCCCGGACCGAGAGTGGATTTGTAGCCCCCCGAGGAGGCCCCAAAAAATCAATCTAAATAATCATATAGATATTTTTCAGACGTCAAATTGTTTTTATTTCCGTTCCTCTCTTCCTTTCAGTGCGTTTGATTGTGTTACTCCTTTAAACGGAGAAGGCGGCTCGGTTTACAAAGAATCACGGCGACTTCAATCCAGTCAAGTTAAAATCCCAACAGCCCTTGGAGAGAACACGAGTTTTTTTAAAAAGTCTGCGCAGATAAATCTTTTGGAGGGGGGAAACGAAACCCCCGGGTTTGAAACGTTGGCATGAACAAAGTTTGCGTCAGCGGTTTCCTAACAGTGGCCCTGCGCTGCACTCTAGTGGACAGACAGTGGTACTGCAAGTGGATATCTGGTGGATGCAGGTGTGAAGTGAACAGATTCCCGGGGCAATCAATGATGGGCTCATTTCGTCCTTCTAAAACAGAGTTTCCCAACCGCTGTGCCGGGAGAGATCATCAGAATGGCCACTTTCACCGGATTGGTCCAAAAATGATTCGTTTAACGAAAGTAATGTGTACGTCTATCGATGTGGGCAGCATGCTGGGACATGCAAACAGCAGAATAATTAGCGATGCTTGGAGAGAGACAGCGATACGCCATGGACGAATATTTGAAAAGAAAAACTACTCGGTCAGGAGCCTCGTGTCGCGAAGAACATTCTGATCCAGGTGAAGGCCTGAGTACGAGCCTCGGTGGTCAGAAGAAAGTAAAAAAGGATGAGCTCAAGATGATACAATGAAAGATTGATTGCTTTTGGATTCACTGTTACTGGGGAAAGTGGTTTCCTGGTGTCCAGCAGAGCCATGCTTCCAAGCTAACTTCAACAAAGCACCCTTCACTTCAACACAAGAACACCCACTATTTTGTGGATCCGCGTAAACAGAGTGAGGAACAGGCGGCGTTGTTGAAGACGAGTGAGAAAGCTCTGAAAGCTAGATACAAAGTTACTGAACTCATTGCGAAATCCAAACAGCCACCTCCTGCAACAACATCAGCTTTGTGTTCAAGGAAACAGGGCAGATTTCGCACCAAGGGAGTCAACTGAGACGACCGTTTCATTCAATTTCATTAAAAAGGTTTTTGACATATTTATTTGATGGAGTGCCGCAGGACTTTCTCATGTCAAATTTGAGCCGTAGCTCAAAAAAGGTTTGGAAACTGTTCAAAAAACCACTAATTGTCAGGACCGGTTAAAATCTCTATCCATCGCAGCCTTTTGTTTTATTTCAGAGACACGTTCCTCTTCCTCCGCCTCTGGCAGGTGACCTTCTCCCGTGCAACGTGAGGACAAGGCTCCTCGATGGAGGGATGCGAGGAAAGAGAGCTTGACGTCATTTTGGTCTATCTGCTGCGCTCTGGTGGTGAGTGTGCGCTGCTGCCCTAGCATCCCACAGATGAGTGTGTGCGTCAAACACAACTTCAGCTAGGACGTCCGCAACCTTTTTTTATTGTCTACGTTTCGGTCACCCGCACATGAGACAGGTGTGCTCCGGTTCTCCTGTGACGTCCTTCTCGGCCAGCTCCACCTTGAACTGGCTGAAGAGCTCGTCATGCAGCTTCTTGTCGCTCGCGAGTTCCAGGCAGCCCTTGCCTTTTGGAAAATAGGCCGTCGCCGCCCCGGCAACCTGCAAGGGATTCCCTGGGGAAAAAAACAAAAGAGACCAAAAGTTGAACCTCACAGCTCAGCACCCCGGCTGAGGAGCCGGGGTTATGAATATGTAATGTCGCTAACCGCCGCGCTGACGGTTTAGGACACTAAAAGCCGTTTCAGCATGACTGCGCCGGTGGAATGCGAAAGCGCCACGGAGAAAAGGCCAGATCGCCTCCAAATGTTCCCCCCCCTTTCAGCTTCATCGGGCCGCAAGCTGAATCAAACGGAATGGAGTGCTAATGCGCAGGTTTTTGCTCGCGGAACGGGCGGGAGGGCTTCCGCCGAGGAGAGCCCCTGATGGTACCCTGACACGGCACTCACTCCTGAGTGAGCTTTTTATTTATTTGCGTGCTGAAGAAGAAACCAGAAAAATAGGCTACGTGTCGGAACAGAACAAAAAAAAAAAAAGCTTCCTCCGTTATGAATGGAGTCATGTCCACCAGGGGGCGCCATGCTCCAAAACATGGAGGGGTTACATCATCTTAGGGGCCTCTAGGGGACGGGGAAGCCCCCCAACCCACCCCCCCTGCAACCCACAGGAGCGTCGGGACAATGAGTGAATGAATGTTTGTTATCAAATAAGAAGCTAGCGAGTTATTCTAGGATGATTGCTCAAGCCTACGTTTGAGTAGTGACTCGGCGGTGACCCGTGAGACCACAGGGAGTAGAGATAAACAAGGGGGAGGATTTTAAGTACTCAAGATCAACAGTCCAGAGCAATGGAGAAGGTGGAAAAGAGGTGAAGAAACACAAGTGTCAGGGGTCAAGTGTGATAAGAGTATCAGCCAGAATGAAAGGAAAGGTGTGCAAGACACTGTTGAGACCAGAGACGTTGTATGCTTTGGAGTCAGCGGCATTGTAGAGAAGACAGAAAGCAGAGATGAAGATGTTCGGGTTCTCTTTGGGAGTGACAGAGATGCAGAGGATCAGGAGTGAGTCCATCAAAGGGACAGCACATTAGATGTTTTGGAGAGAAGGTCAGAGAAGCCAGACATAGATGGTTGGGTCACGGACGGAGGAGGGATTCTGAGGTTGGAACTGCCAGGCAGGAGCGACCCAAAGAGAAGATTTACAGCCGCAGTGACAGAGGAGATGAAGTTACTTGGTGTGAGACAAGAGGATACAGACAATAGGTTTGGATGGAGGTGGTCGATCAGGAAAAGAAGACGACACCAGTTGATCTAGTGCAAAACTTGCGGCGATCGGTTCAGTGCCAGATTATCAGGTTTTTTGTGGGAGAAGAAGAGGGGGCAGACCAAGCTTTCCAGGACCTTCAGCTTCTTTGGGACACAAATATTCATCTCATGAGCGGCGACGGACAGACCTTGCGGGCAGCAAACGTTCCAGCTCCGCCGTGGAAAATAGAAACCACATCCCGACCCGAGTTGTATGCTCGAGGCCATCGACGGCCCGCTGTGCCGCTTCGGCACGTCGGCATACGACTTTGGCTCTTACTGTTGCAAACAGCCAGCCGGCTCCCTCCGATGTACGCGGTCGTCCAGCTGTGATGCGTCTCGTTGCTGCACACTTCGTACGAGCAGCTCTTTCTGAGGAAAGCAAAATCGTAGCCCTGCGGAAGAAGACAAAAAGGCTTTGTGACTTTGTGAGGACATCCCTTTGAGGAAACGTCTGGTGACATGAGGGGCGCTTACGTCCTCGCAGAGAGGTTTGCAGTAATATGCGCCGCCAATGACCACACACGCCAAGCCTCCGTTCTCAGGAACGATGGGCCGGGGGCAGCGGTTGGCCTCCACGGGCAAACACTCTGGAGAAGTCAGAAGCAGAGTTTGAAAGAAAAGTTTTGGATTCCTGAGGAGAGCCAGGACTGACACCCGTTATAAAACCCGTCCAACTGAGTCCCTTTGGGGTCCCCGGAGAGGAGGGGGGTCAGTTTGAGCCATTAACTCCGGACACACTCGGTAAATCACTGCATGTCCGAATGCTCTTCGGCGAAGTTACCCAACACCAAGTCCAAGCAGCCTATTGTTTGTTTGTTTAGTGAGCGTAGGTGTTGAAACCTCGTGTTTCACAACAGGGAAAGTACAACCCCCATACAATCTGTCAGTTAGACAAGAATGTTTTTAAGGAATCCAGTGGAATTTTGGAAGTTTCTGAATGACGGGGAATAATATGGTTCACCTGCTCAGACTGTGTCCTACTTTGTGTCAAACAACGCGACCCAGTCTCGGGTCATTGGCGAGACGATTATGATGGAACACGGGCGTCAAACTCAAATCCACAGCGGGACAAAATTCCAAAGGTCAAAGTCGCGGGCCAGCATTGATTTTTCTTGAGAAAAGTCTTTCTCCAAATGAACCTTTTCATCTGGACCCAAACAAGTTTGGCTTCAAAAATGAATATGGAACAAGCAAAGCATAAAACTATACAATATATAACTTCATATTGCACACATGTATAATGGGAATTCAAATGAAAAAACACATCAATGGCATTCATTTCTTACAATAAAAAGTAAATAGAAATCTTTTAAAAATCTGAATTAAATTTCAACAGCAACCTTTTTCCACCGGCTGATAATAGATGTAAATAAAAAAAATTTTTTACACATCAATCGCATTCATTTCTTACAATAAAAAGTAAATAGAAATCTTTTAAAAATCTGAATTAAATTTCAACAGCAACCTTTTTCCACCGGCTGATAATAGATGTAAATAAAAAAAAATTTTTATGCCTTTCTTTTTCCCATTTTTCGGAGGGGTGCCAGTCTTAGCATAAGGTCGTTAGGACTACTGTCAGCAGAGGAGAGGGCGTTCATGCGTCCTGTCACCGAAACACCAGCAGAGCATTCTGGGATGTGTAGTATTAGCGGTACATGTGTCTGTGGGCTAGAATAGCGGCGGGCCAGTGCTAATAGTCATTTGCTATGGCTTCAAGGGCCGAATAGAATTACACTGCAGGCTAAATTCGGCCCGCGGGCCAGAGTTTGACGCCAATGTGATAGTGTAGCAATGACAATTGATCACAATCAGAACATCGTGAAAGGCCTATGCTTGGGTGAGCTTTTTCTAGCTCACCCGCTGGTTAATCAAGCCCAGTGGTTGTTCACCTTGTTGGAGGTACTGAACCCCCCCAGAAGTTTCATATGTACATTCACCCAACCCTTCTTAATAGGAAAAAAGCAACGTTTTCATGGGTTAGAAAGATATTATTTTCTTTAAAAAGCAGAACTCTGAATAAAAAAAAAATCGCTAATAAAAAATGAATTGCATTCTTTTCAACCCATTAAATATTTGTAGTTTATTTTTTCATGCGCTAGTCAGCGATAAATAAAGTTGTTGTTTTTTTTTGTTGG
The DNA here is from genome assembly GCA_901007705.1 of Fistularia tabacaria. Lineage (NCBI taxonomy): Eukaryota > Metazoa > Chordata > Actinopteri > Syngnathiformes > Fistulariidae > Fistularia > Fistularia tabacaria. Next base: position 11,843 of record CAAKHD010009138.1, on the reverse strand, counting down.
ATTTATATGACACTCGGGTTCTTAAATGCAGATTTTTTAATAAAACCCGATAAAATGGAAAATTAATATATATCTTACACTATTGCAAAGTTTTAACTAGTTTTTGTTTTATTTCCCTCCAAATAAACTTTTTGAAAATAAAGTATTGAAATTAATTTTTGCTTTTATGACGAAATTTTCATCTTTTGCGTGTCTTGACCTCCGGCGAACCCCAAGGGCCGACTCACCGAACCTCTGGGGTTCCATCCAACCCAGGTGAAGAACCACTGATCCAGTCAAACAACTCCATATATGGCGAGAGTTTGCGCTTGTCGACAAGGGTTTGTGGTATCAAATCAGCGTGGGAGGATTCCCCGAACGGGTCAGTCCCTCCGACGAGCCCGGAGGCGTTCAGTCGCGGCGGGGGAAACCGGCTTATTTTGCTTAGCTTTTCTTTTTGTCTTGTTTCCTCTCGGCGGTCATAGAGCCCATCAGGAACAGTTGTCCTCGTGAGGATGGAGGGAACACATTCCCATGTCAGAACAAGGAAGTGGTGTGTGCGTGCACTTGTATGCTCTTGTTTGGAGGGGGTCACAAAGGGGTAGCGTCTTCTTTTTGGCAGTGGCTAAAACCCGCCCAGGCTGTCTTTAAATATTTCAGCCGAGTACCTGCAACTTTAATGGCAAACAAAGCCTAAGTGGCTTTTGCGCAGCTTGGCGGCGCCACAGAAGCGCCGCTCCAGACAATAGGTCCGCCCGGGCCTACCTTGCATGGATTTGCGCAGAATCTCAGACAGCTTGCTCACGCGGCTGTGGAGTTCGGCCTTCTGGTGGTTGCTCCAGGTCACGAGGATCTCCGCGGCGCAGTCCTCGAACCCCTGTGGGTCCAGGGCAGAACGTCAGAATGCGGCGAAAGGAGCCAGCTACTCTTTCAGGGGTTAAAACCTCACCTTGATGTCCGACAATAGACTCGCCCCACGGTGAGCGCCTGAGGTGCAGTTCCTGGGCACGCTTTCAGAGGACGGCGAGGTGGAATAGACCACTGCAAGACAAAAGGCACGCTGTTTCCACTCCTTATCCTCTTCTTATTCTTCTCCTTTGGGCTTTTCCCTGCAGGGGTCGCCACAGCGAATCCACCTTCTCCATCCAACCTTATTCTCTGGATCCTCCTCTCACACCAGCTAACTTCATATCCTCTCCGGTCTGCTTCTAGATGTCCTGCCTGGTATCTCCAATTCCAGCATCCGTCTACCAATATATTTCCTATCCCTCCTCTGTCCATGACCCAGCCATCTCAGTCTGGCTTCTCTGACCTTCTCTCCAAGACATCTACCATGTGCCATGCCTCTGATGGACTCATTCCTGATCCTCTCCATCCTGGTCTCTCCCAAAGAGAACCTCCACATCTTCATCTCTGCCACCTCCAGCTCTGCCTCCTGTCTTTTGTCCAAACCATCCATCATCTCTGCTCTCTCCACTGTCTCCTCCACCGTTCCTTTCATTCTTGCTGATATTCTTCTATCTGATAGCACCCCTGACACTTTTGTCCACCCATTTCCAACCTGCTTCTCCCCTCTTCATCCTCCCGCCGCCAAAAACGAGTGCGATAGCGTTACCTGCTAGCGAGCCCAGCCACAACAGTGCTCCTGCCAAGGCCATGATTTTTTTCAGTGTCCCTGAGCGAAAGCGGAGAGAGGCTAGCTTTAAGCCCGCTCGCTCGGGGGGCAAAGTTCACTTGGTCGGTCAATATTTGTCGTGTTCTCTTTCGCAAAACCGGCAACAAAATCCCCCACGTGATGCAACCCTGGACGCCGCAGATGTAGGGATACAGATTCCACAGACGGAGCATTTTAAGATCTTATTTTTTGAATTTATTTGGAGTCCCTTCACTTCGACCCCTTCTGAGGGCGCTCCCTGGCGCATCGAGCCGCACCGGCATGAAATCCACACACTCACTTAAGTCAATAAACACAGCGTCGGGCCGTCAAGACGCGCCCGGCGACTCCCGTGTCAGCCGCCACAAGTTGCGCTTGACGACGGCTGACGGCGTGAATAATTCAAGGCGGGACGCCATCCATAATGGATGTCCCGCAATCTGGGAGCCCCGTGAATAATTGAAGGGCTTTTTTAGAAGAGCGATTGAGCTCATTAACGCAGAGAATTGCCTTTTTATGTTTGATTATGAGTAACAAAGATTAGTCGCCCGGGAGCGGCCGTTATTTTCTCCCCGACGCCGCTGTTTTCTTTCTTTTCAGCGGCCGCAAACGCCGGCTTGTCGCCGCTCGAAAAGGCCTTTTTGATACAACTACGGCGCGGGAGTAAAAGCACAGAAATGGCAGCAGTTAAGAACATAAATGAAGACGGCGTTAGAAGAGAGCGTCGGACATTCTCGTATACGAACAGAGAGATATCAGCGCCGGAAATTTCTGTCGTCGGGTGTTCCTCTGCTTTTTTTTTTTTTTTTTTTTAAATCCCGCCTCAACCCTCTTTTTTTTTCTTTATCGGAGATAAAAAAAAAAGTTAAATAATCCCCCCTCCGTCAAACGGGGGGGGAGGGGGGGGAGGGG